>CM056054.1:201496012-201671012 GCA_029574335.1 Rana kukunoris
TCAATTACGCATGTGCTGCCTCTTTTCAATTTCCTATATTGATAAATTTTTACTTTATCTTTCAGTTTTTATTTTTATTATAATTTATTTTTATTGAGTTTTTCAAAACATTTATACAATCAACACCACATTTTCGAAAAGCTTACAAAAAAGTTCTTCATTTAAATACATTCATCATTTCATACACATAAATTACAACAATAAACAATTACACATACCACAACCATAAGGGACAGTCCTGCCTCCTCCAGACCTCCTACTCTCTCCTCCCCCTCTGCCCGTTCCTCAGGAAAAAAAAAAAAGGGGGGGGGACCCCCGATTCAAAAAGAAGTGCCCCATTTCCAAACATAATATCTGTGCCCTCCCTACTCTATTCCCATTATGAGGGGACACAAGCAACTCTCGTACTCCACTACCCATATGCCTCTCTTAAATAGTGAGAGAGGAGAAGAGAAGAAGAAAAAAAACAGCTGGTAGGGAGAGACTGGTTGGAAGCGAGGCATGGAGCGCAGCGTGAGTCGCGGTGACATCACTGTAACAGTGACGGCTCTCGCAATTCTTATTCTGGGGACAGCTCTGAAAGGTTAAAATCTTAGAAGTGAATTTTCTTCCCTGGGCCTCAATGAGAAAACAAAGGAAAAATAATTCTAGACAAAGGAATTATGTTTTTAATTTTACCTTGTGTTGTGTAGTTTTTATCAATTACGCATGTGCTGCCTCTTTTGAATTTCCTATATTGATACATTTTTACTTTATCTTTCAGAAATCTTTACTCTTAAGGGGAATTCCAGGGGAAAGCCTTGTGTATTTCCATTTAAATTCCAAAACAGCTGGTTCCATGAATGTACTAACATTGGAAAACCTGAAGGAATGCAATTTTGTGCCACCACTGTGTCCTTTGACAAGCACAAAAAATGGGGATACTGTCCCACATATGGTAAAGTTCACATGATCCCACTTCAAATATATATCTATCAAATTTAAAGGGACCAGAAAAATTTCAATCCATCTATGGCTGTTTCAGCTCGAGAAGAGTCAATCTAATGATGGACCCCTCTCAAGCGGGACTGTTGGTATATTTTCGTGAGATTAGCACTTGGAGCAAAATGCCGCGTACACACGAACGTACGTCGGCAGAATATCATACATTCCTATTCTGGGTAACCCATGCTTAAAATATTTACAGTATTTGACCTATTGTTTATGTAATGCTTAAAAGATATTAGTTCTGTCAGTACTGTGCCTTCTGGTAAAATGTACCTTAAAGTATATATGAATCCTTTCCCTGTAAAACAACCCATTCAATTTAAAATAGAAATAAAAGGCAAAACATCTGTATTTAAATATATATACACAAATAGAGCTTTCTTTTGGTGGTATTTGATCACCTCTGCGGTTTTTATTTTTTGCGCTATAAACAAAAATAGAGCGACAATTTTGAAAAAAATTCTATATTTTTTTACTCTTTGCTATAATAAATATCCCCCAAAAAAATATAAAAAAAAAACATTTTTTTTTCCTCAGTTTAGGCCGATGCGTATTCTTTTACATATCGCAATAAGCGTTTATTGATTGGTTTGCGCAAAAGTTAGAGCGTTTACAAAATAGGGGATAGTTTTATGGCATTTTTATTAATAATTATTTTTTTACTACTAATGACGGTGATCATCGATTTTTTTCATGACTGCGACATTATGGCGGACACATCAGACATTTTTGACACATTTCTGGGACCATTGTCATTTTCACAGCGAAAAGTGCTATAAAAAATGCACTGTTTACTGTGAAAATGACAATGCAGTGAAGGAGTTAACCACTAGGGGTCGCTGTTGGGGTTAAGTGTGACCTCATGTGTGTTTCTAACTGTAGGGGGGCGGGGCTGGACGTGTGATGTCAGTGATCGTCGTTCCCCGTATCAGGGAACAGACAATCACTGACATTGCCACAGTGAAGAACGGGGAAGGTGTGTTTACACTCACCTCTCCCCATTCTTCAGGTCCTGTGACCGATTGCGGGACACCGGCGGCGATCGGGTCCGCAGGTCCCGTGGGCGCGGTCACGGAGCTTCGGACCGGGTCGCGTGCTTGGCTCTTAAAGGGTCGTATATATACGTCGCTGTGCCCAGCCGTGCCATTCTGCCGACGTATATCGTCACGCAGCGGTCCTTAAGTGGTTAAAGTTCATGTGCGTAAATAGGCAGATAATATAGTATATATCTGAACAGCATTAATCCTTACCAACAGGGACGAAGCACAATTTTCTTTAATGTAAAACAGATATTTTTATTTTTGTTCTAGGTGATGGCTGTGGTTTGTTATGGGAGGAGAACACTGTCACACATTCTTGCTACCAATTCAATCTCGAGTCCTTTCTCTCCTGGAATCAAGCCCGAGACTCTTGTCAAGCTCAAGGTGGAGATCTGCTAAGCATCACAAATCTTGCTGAACATGAGTATATTTCCAGTAAGTAGACAAATCCTCTCATTATTCAAGCGTTAAAAGAGAACAGAAATCTGGCTAATACAGTATTGCAGGAAGCGCGCATAACATCATATTTTCTTTGTTTCAGTTCAAAGTGGGATGGTTAAACCCTTGGTCAAGTTATTTTGGTTTATTTTTCCAGTTAGGAAGAGTTTCTTTCACAGGAAATAAGAGAAAGAAAATCATCTCCTAGCTACTTGTCTTCAGAATAAATGTTCTTTTTATAAGATTTACCGTCTCGTCCTGTTTTTGGTTATGACTCAAAATTTTAGATTGAAAGTGCAATTAAAGGCATTTTTTAGGGTTAGAACTAGGGTTGTCCCGATAGCACTTTTTTAGGACCGAGTACAAGTACCGATACTTTTTTTCATGTACTCGCCGATACCGATTACCGATCCTTTTTTTTAAATTCAGTCACGTGTCCCCAAATGCCGTCTTGTGTCCCCAAATGCAGCCATGTCCCTAAATGCAGCCTTGTCCCTAATGCAGCCATGTCCCTAATTCAGCCATGTCCCTAATTCAGCCATGTCCCTAATTCAGCCATGTCCCTAAATTCAGCCATGTCCCTAATGCAGCCTTGTCCCTAAATTCTGTATGTGTATAAATATTGCGCAAAGCCCTATTCTAGAGAGTAGGCAACCAACACAACAAAGAAAGTTGTAAATAGTGTAAAAAAAGCAAGTGTAGCACCAAAAGTGAAATCACTCCACGTGTGAGGTGAGTGTTGGGGGCAGGGACAAAAGTGTTCAACTTTCCACTGGAAGTGTCCCTTATTCAAAAAGGAAAAAATAAAATAACAAAGGTGTATATATATATATATATATATATATATATATCACTACAGGTGATAATTATCCTAACCACACAAAAATGTGAACATATGCGTGATCATAAATATACATAAAGTGTGAACCAGGGCCATAGGTTTGTTCAAACTTGGGCCAGAAAAAAGTGTTAATCTGCAATCACAATAATAACATTCCAAATAAATAAAATATATGAAAAAATATATGAAACAAATATATAAAAAAATAATAAATATAACCCAAGGTGCAGGGTTGCGAGCGTTGTTATAGTCCTAAAGGCCACAGAGAGATGGCAATCATGGGAAGAAGAAGATGTACGTCCTCACAATCTGTGGATCGTGTTGATGTCACTTTCTCTCTCAGTAAACACAGCTGAATTCATATACTTCAGAGAATCAAAATCTCGGCAATAGGAAAAAGATAAAATACCCTTACCAGATTCTGTGGACCTGTGACTCACCGTACGGTGGAGGGTCTCAAAGGCATGGACAGATTGAAGGCTGTCTTCCCTTTATTCTCTGTGTGATGTCATCAGCGGACTTTCCAGATCTAAGAGGCTTCCTAAAGGTTCCAAATAGTGCTCGCAATCCAGGGTGTAAAATAATATCTCCGTGGACCCAAAGAGTGATGTGACCAATCAATGGGTTAACATGCCCAAAAAAGGAGAGAAAAAACTCTCATAGTGTAAAAAAGTAACAAACTTTAATTAAAAATTTCTTAAATAGGCATTCCCACTGCAATGTATCTCACTCCAATCCAAAATTAAAAAAACAGGTCACAATAAAGCTCTACAACACAGAAGGTAAATGCACAATCGCTCTACTATCCCAATGGAATGGGTAGGAGTGTGTAAACAAGGAGTGTGCAAGAAATTGGGGGTGAACCCAGCGTACCCGACCGGTTTCGTCTCCTTTAGACTTCTACTGGGGTGATAGCTCCTACCCATTCCATTGGGATAGTAGAGCGATTGTGCATTTACCTTCTGTGTTGTAGAGCTTTATTGTGACCTGTTTTTTTAATTTTGGATTGGAGTGAGATACATTGCAGTGGGAATGCCTATTTAAGAAATTTTTAATTAAAGTTTGTTACTTTTTTACACTATGAGAGTTTTTTCTCTCCTTTTTTGGGCATGTTAACCCATTGATTGGTCACATCACTCTTTGGGTCCACGGAGATATTATTTTACACCCTGGATTGCGAGCACTATTTGGAACCTTTAGGAAGCCTCTTAGATCTGGAAAGTCCGCTGATGACATCACACAGAGAATAAAGGGAAGACAGCCTTCAATCTGTCCATGCCTTTGAGACCCTCCACCGTACGGTGAGTCACAGGTCCACAGAATCTGGTAAGGGTATTTTATCTTTTTCCTATTGCCGAGATTTTGATTCTCTGAAGTATATTGCCGCGTACACACGGTCGTTTTTTGCGATGAAAAAAAACGAAGTTTTCTGTGAAGTAAAAAACGACGTTTTTGAAACGTCACTTTTCAAAGACAATTTTGCATACACACCATAGTTTTTTCACAAAAAGCGAGGTTACGTCCACCACTCTTTTCCATTGAAGCTCGCTTCATAACTAGCTTCTGGGCATGCGCGGGTTGAAAAACGTCGTTTTGAAAGACGTTTTTTCTACACACGGTGACTTTTTGTGAAACAAAAAACGACGTTTTGAAAAACGACACAAAAAATTCAAGCATGTTGGAATTTTTTTTTGGTCGTTTTTTTGAAGACAAAAAACGACGTTTTGCCCACACACGATCAATTTAAATGACGTTTTAAAAAAAGTCGTTTTTTTTTCATCGCAAAAAACGACCGTGTGTACGCGGCATATGAATTCAGCTGTGTTTACTGAGAGAGAAAGTGACATCAACACGATCCACAGATTGTGAGGACGTACATCTTCTTCTTCCCATGATTGCCATCTCTCTGTGGCCTTTAGGACTATAACAACGCTCGCAACCCTGCACCTTGGGTTATATTTATTATTTTTTTATATATTTGTTTCATATATTTTATTTATTTGGAATGTTATTATTGTGATTGCAGATTAACACTTTTTTCTGGCCCAAGTTTGAACAAACCTATGGCCCTGGTTCACACTTTATGTATATTTATGATCACGCATATGTTCACATTTTTGTGTGGTTAGGATAATTATCACCTGTAGTGATATATATATATATACACCTTTGTTATTTTATTTTTTCCTTTTTGAATAAGGGACACTTCCAGTGGAAAGTTGAACACTTTTGTCCCTGCCCCCAACACTCACCTCACACGTGGAGTGATTTCACTTTTGGCGCTACACTTGCTTTTGTCCCTAAATTCAGCCATGTCCTTAATTCAGCCATGTCCCTGATGCAGCCATGTCCCTGATGCAGCCATGTCCCTAGATGCAGCCATGTCCCCGATGCAGCCATGTCCCCGATGCAGCCATGTCCCTGATGCAGCCATGTCCCTAATGCAGCCATGTGCCTAGAGGCAGCCATGTCCCTGATGCAGCCATGTCCCTGATGCAGCCATGTCCCTGATGCAGCCATGTTCCTAATTCAGCCATGTCCCTGATGCAGCCATGTCCCTGATGCAGCCATGTCCCTGATGCAGCCATGTCCCTAATGCAGTCATGTCCCTAGATGCAGCCATGTCCCTAATGCAGCCTTGTGTCCCCTAAGACAAAGCCAAGTCCCCCCCTCCCCCCGCCGCTGCCGACATCTAGTTAATATGCGCTGGGGGAACACAACAGCTGTCATTTGCATTTGAATAGCTGTGTGTTCCCCCACTGCGCCGTCGTGTATAGCACCTCCCCCATTGCCCGGGCACTTTGATAGACAGATCACCATACCTCCCAAGAGATTGGAATGTTGGAATGAGGGACATTTCTTGCTTGAGCGGGGGGGTGCCGATCGGATCAAAGTTGTTGAGCGGGGGGGGGTTCCGCGGATCTGAGTTGTTGAGCGGGGGGGTTGCCGCGGATCGGACTTGTTGGGGTTCCGCAGATCAAAGAGTTGTTGAGCGGGGGGGCAAGGTTCCACGGAAGGAACGGAGTTGTTCAGCGGGGGGTTATTCCGCACAGATCAGGGGAGGCCCTGGATCGCATAGTTGTTGAGCGGGGGGGGGGGTTTACCGCGAATCGGTAATCACGGGATTTGCCGTGTCGGAAGCAGGATTGCTTCAATATCCAAGGCCTGAGTCTTCTCACGTCCTGTACGTCCAGGACGTGAGCGCGAGAGGAGCCGAGCCTGCCCGACTATACACGAGTGTACTGCGCTGGGTATATGTCAGCGCAGTATTCAAAACTCGGCGCGGGAAAGCGGGTATCGGCGTATATCGCGCACCCACGATTTTGCCCTGATTTTCAGGGCAAAAAAGTGCGCGGTATACGCCGATAAATACGGTACTTTCCATGTGTTTTTGATGCAGAAAAAATGCACTGGACTGCATGTGGTGTGAACTGACCCTAAAACCTTTTACAGAGGATGGTGGGCAAAATATTACTTCCCAAGATACATTTAATAAAAGAAAGGATTTTATTTTAATTATTATATATTTATTATATGATTTTGTTGTTATTTTATATTATTTTTTTTCATTATATTATTATTTTTGTATTGAATGGGGCCCCTTCTGTTGGGGGGACCGGGGCAGTTGCCCTTGTTGTTCCTTTATAAATCCCGCTCTGCCAGGCCCCCAAGGAAATATGCACTGATCTACAGGACCTTCAGAAGAAGGTCAGGGGTAGAAAAGGTGACTCCAGTTAGTTCTCACCGGATTTGTGCCACTTCTCCTGGGGATTCAGCCTGCATGTGAGCTCAGTGTAGGGTTACAAGACCTGGGCTGTCCTGTTCTCGTGCCGTAAAAGACCTCTGCTCCGCTGACACTATCTTGACCCATTACATCACGACGGGAGGGGCTTCTCTAAAAGAGAAGCTAACACCTGCTTATTATCTTCCCTTTACTATGCAATATTAGCAACAGAGCCATCTGGTGGCAAGCAAGCTAACTGCAACTGTCCACACGCAATGGGTAATAGTGCTCTGTCCCTGTCCCCTAAATGCTTTTAGGGCTCGATTACATTAGCATTTAGGCAGTGTTAAAACTTTGTGATTGAGTCACAGTTTTACTACCCCCCCAACCAATGTGGAGCCAACAACCAGAGATATGCACATGATGCAATCATGCTGCTTTGCCTCACTGCTGCAGCAGGAATACCACCTGCCATTAGCAGCCTATTCAGCTGAATAAGGCTGCTCTGCAACTACATGCAATGCTGCCTCATCAGTGCAGCCTCATCAGTGCATATCAGTGCCCATCAGTGCCGCCTCATTACTGAATCTACATCAGCGCATATCAGTGCCCATCAGTGCCAAATATCAGTGTCCATCAGTGCAGCCTCATTAGTGCAGCCTCATCAGTGCAGCCTTATCAACGCATATCAGTGCCCATCAGTGCCGCCTCATCAGTGCAGCCTCATCAGTGCATATCAGTGCCCATCAGTGCCGCCTTATTACTGAATCTACATCAGCGCATATCAGTGCCCATCAGTGCCAAATATCAGTGTCCATCAGTGCAGCCTCATTAGTGCAGCCTCATCAGTGCAGCCTTATCAATGCATATCAGTGCCCATCAGTGCCGCCTCATCAGTGCAGCCTCATCAGTGCATATCAGTGCCCATCAGTGCCGCCTCATTACTGAATCTACATCAGCGCATATCAGTGCCCATCAGTGCCAAATATCAGTGTCCATCAGTGCAGCCTCATTAGTGCAGCCTCATTAGTGCAGCCTTATCAACGCATATCAGTGCCCATCAGTGCCGCCTCATCAGTGCAGCCTCATCAGCGCATATCAGTGAAGGAGAAAAATTACCTGTTTCCAAAATGTTATAACAAACTATGAAAACATTTTTTTCCCACAATTTTTGGTCTTCATTCGTTCATGTAGCAAAAAAAAAAAAAAAACAGTGGTGATTAGCAGCTTGCCGTCTGCCTAACACACATATACGTCGGCAGAAAGCCGTACAGGTACGTTGCTTTGAATCTGCCGCCGTAACCTTGCCCACCGGACCCGTGGACGCGATTTCCGCGATCGAGTCACGGAGAGGCAAAATGGGGGGGATACCTTTGTAAACAAGGCATTTTCCCCCGTTCTGCCTAGTGACAGGACACTGATCTACTGCTCCCTGTAATCGGGAGCACTGATCAGTGTCTTGTCAAATGTAGCCCAGCCCCCTCACAGTTAGAATCATTCTCTAGGACCCACTTAACCCCTTCCTCGCCCCCTACTGGTTAACCCCTACACTGCCAGTGTAATTTACACAGTAATTAGTGCATTTTTATCGCACTGTTCGCTGTATAAATGAGAATGGTCCCAAAATAGTGTCACAAGTGTCCTATGTGTCCGTCGCAATATCGCAGTTGCAATAAAAATCACTGATCAACGTCATCACTGGTAAAAAAAAAAAATTATAATAATAATAATAAAAACGCCATAAAACTATCCCTTATTTTGTAGACGCTTTAACTTTTGCGCAAACCAATCAATGTACGCATATTGCGTTTTTTTTTTTAATCAAAAATATGTAGAAGAATACGTATCGGCCTAAACTGAGGAAAAAAACATTTTTTATATATATATTTTTGGATATTTATTATAGCAAAAAGTAAAAAATATTGCTTTTTTTTCAAAATTGTCGCTCTATTTTAGTTTATAGCGCAAAAAATAAAAACCGCAGAGGTGATCAAATACCACCAAAAGATTATTTGGGTACAACGTCACACGACAGTGTAAGTTAAAGCAACGCAGTGCCGAATCGCAAAAAATGGCCTGGTCATTCAGCAGCCAAAACCTCCGGGGATAAAGTGGTTAAATACCACCAAAAAAAAAGCTCTACTTGTGAGAAAAAAATAGATGAACATGTAGTTTGGTTGCAGTGTTACATGACCGCGCAATTGTCATTCAAAGTGCTAAAAGATGAAAATGTACCTGGGCAGGAAGGGGGTAAAAGTGCCTGGTAGGCAAGTGGTTAAGTTGTTTGCCTGAAAGTAACAATTCTGGCAGCCATTCCGCTTCGGTTACCACACTTCTACTTTATTGGGGGGATTTGGTTTTGCATTTATTGAAATAAAGGCAGCAGACTAAGAATGTTTCAGGGTGACCTGTTGTTGTTGTTTATCTCACCCAATGCAGAGAGACTGGCTTATACTGGGATTGTGTTATGGACTGGGCTCAATCAGCTGGATACCACTTCTGGGTGGCAGTGGTCGGATGGCGCCCCCTTTGCTTTTGTCAACTGGAGATCAAGTACTGTATCTATCTTTTTCTATCCTTATAGTATTTCAAAATCTTTTGGTTTGTTATGTAACATCAGACAAGTTAAAAATCTTTGCACAAAGTTATGCAAGAATAAATGTTTATTTAGCGTGTTGTGGAGGAAATGGGTGTGCAGACCAAGCATTCCTGAGGTCCTATGTGGTATCATGTAGTCTTGTGTGGAGGATCATATAGCTATTTAATCTAGATGACCAGTCTATAGCCTTGTGCGACTGATATACTGTGTGTGTGTATATATATATATATATATATATATATATATATATATATATATATATATATATATATATATACCGTGTTTCCCTGAAAATAAGACCGGGTCTTATATTAATTTTGGCTACAAAAATCACACTAGGGCTTACTTTCAGGGGATGTCTTATTTATTTACAGTATGTACAATAATCTTCATTTATTTAAATACAGTCATGTCATTATGACGACCATAGAGTGGTTGTAACCCCAAAAAGAAAAAAAAATATCCTGATCCTTTAAAGCAGGGGTCTCCAAACTGCGGCCCGAGGGCCAGATGTGGCCCTTTGCTAGCCTTTATCTGGCCCTTGGGGCACAATTCCTCCCACTGACATGAGGCACTATTCCTCCCATTAACACCAACAATGGGGCAGTATATTATCCACTGATACCAATGATGGGATACTATTCCTCCTACTAATATGGGGAATACTCCTCTTCCTATTGACCACCAACCCTGAGGCCATATATGTCCTCACTGATGCTGGGCCCGTGACATTTTCTTCCCTTGCTGGCCCCAATCCGGCCCTCCTAAGGTCTGAAGGGCAATAAAGTGACCCTTTGTTTGAAAAGTTTGGAGACCCCTGCTTTAAAGCATGATAGCCAGCACAGTGACCCGCCGTAGCTTTTCTTCTCCACTCTGAGCACTGCAGAGGAAGGGGGCGCTGACATTGGAAAGGATAAGATCTCCAACCGGTCATGCCCAGCAGCACTGTAAGTAAGGTATTTTCCAAAACAAAGTTAGAAAAGGAGACACACTTTACATCATATAATCTTTTTACAAAACGGATTACATGTTTTTACGACGACTTTAACTAGGGTTTATTTTCAGGGTAGGGCTTATTTTCGGGGAAACAGGGTATATATATATATATATATATATATATATATATATATATATATATATAGTATATAAAACACATGATAGTACGTCACCCCAACATGTTATTTTCCTGATATGTGCCTGCTGTATCATGTACAGTAGAACCTTGGTTTACGACTAACGTGGTTAACGAGCATTTTGAATAATGAGCAACTTTTTAAAGTGTTGTCTCGCAAAACAAGCAAATGTCAAGCTAATGGGGTGTGCAGTGACGCATTTGGCCAGAGGTGCGGGGGGCGCCAGCGCGGAGCCGTTCAAAAATACTTGGAAAAACTCTGAAAAACTCAGTTCCTTTCCAAGGTTTTCCGAGTTCAGCCGAGCTGTCCTAGAGCCTTTACGAGTATTTCCGAGGCTCCCCCGGGCCCCCCCACCTCTGGCCACATGCAGTATTTCATGCCATAGAAGTCAATGCAATTCTCCCTCCGCTCTTATGCAGCTGAGAACAGAGGGAATGTGATCACTTTTAAAAAAGGGGAAAATAAGTGTTTATAATTTTTACGCAATACGCAAATGTTTTCCCTATTATTTCTAATTTAAACGAAATCCTCCTGATTGGCTGAGACACAGCAGCGGCACCATTGGCTCCCGCGACTGTCAATCAAAGTCAGTTAGCCAATCAGGAGAGAGAGGGGCAGGCCAAACAGCAGCTCCGTGTCTGAATGCACACAAGGAGCTGTGACTCAGCTTGGGTGCCCCCAAAGCACGCTGCTTGCTGTGGGGGCACTCAGCAGGAGGGAGGGGCCAGGAGCAGCAAAGAGGGACCTGGGAAGAGGAGGATCAGGGCTGCTCTGTGCTAAACTACTATACAGAGCAGGTCAGTATAACATGTTTGTTATTAAATAAGACTTTACAATCACTTTAAGGCGTCTCTCCTTTAAAAGACATTTTTCATTTATATGCCTGAGGACTGATTTAAATAATTGGAACATACTGAAGTATTGAGAGTTGAGAGTGCAGACTTCTGATAAAATCAGTGTGCCAATCAGCAATCACACAAGCAGAAACTGACATTTCTGGGGGCATTCAGTGTACAGGACGCCTGCAGGTTTAGAAAATTACAGATTGGAAAGGTCATGCAATGGAAAGGTCATTTTTAATTATTTTAAATTAAATACACGGTCTGTGTAACCATTTTATATGCTTTATTAACTGTTGTTTTTTAGGAAAGTGGGCGAAAATGGAGCAAAGAAGGGAAGTTTGTTGTTAGGGTTTAAATTCACTTAAAGGATCAAAAAGTGATCTGCCCAGTAAAAGATTATTCAGAATGTTTTTAGCATAACTGTGAATTAATGGTTGACAGAAGTATCATTTTTAAAATAATGACAACACTATTTTACCAAAAGTATTGGGACACATGCCTTTACACACACATGGGGCCAGATCCACGAAGGAATTACGCCGGTGTATCTACAGATACACCGGCGTAATTCTAATTTCCCGCCGGCGTATCATTGTTTTCTATCCAGAAAACAAGATACGCCGGACTTACGCTAAGATACGACTTGCGTAAGTTTCTTACACCATCGTATCTTAGATGCATATTTACGCTGGACGCTAGGGGCCTGTCCGCATTAAATATGCAAATGAGGTAGATACAGCGATCCACAGCGCAGTGTTTTTACGTCGTTTGTGTAAGCGTCGGTCCGGCGTAAAGTTACCCCTGCTGTACCCAGGTGTACGTAATGTTAAGTATGGACGTCGGGCCAGCGTTGATTTTTCTTTCATTCACGTCGTTTGCGTAAACCGTTCGCAAATAGGGATTTGCCTACGTTACGTTCACGTCGTTTTCATTGATGTTTTGTGACGTGATTTTATGCATGCGCACTGGGATACGTCCAAGGCCGGCGCATGCGCAGTTAAAAAAAAGCGTTGTTTGCGTCAGGTTATTCATAATTATAATAAAACACGCCCCCCACTAGTTAATTTGAATTACACCGGCATACGCCGGCCCATTTACGCTACGCTGCGGTAAGTTACAGCGGCATTACTTTGTGGCTAAGGATACGCCGCTGTGGCTTACAGCGGCGTAGTGTAAATGGGATACGCCGCACGGGAGTCCCATCTTTGTGGATCTGGCCCATGAACTTTAATGGCATCCCAGTCTTAGTCTGTAGGGTTCAATATTGAGTTGGCCCCACTCATTGCAGCTATAACAGCTTCAACTCTTCTGGGAAGGCTATCCACAAGGTTTAGGAGTGTGTCTATGTGAATGTTTGACTATTCTTCCAGACGCGCACTTGCGAGGTCAGGCATTGATGTTGGTCGAGAAGGCCTGGCTCACAGTCTTAGCTCTAATTCACCCCAAAGGTGTTCTATCAGGGTGAGGTCAGGACTTTGTGCAGGCCAGTCAAGTTCCTCCACTCCAAACTCACTCATCCATGTCTTTATGGACCTTGCTTTGTGCACTGGTGTGCAGTCATGTTGGGACAGGAAGGGACCATCCCCACACTGTTCCCACAAAGTTGGGAGCATGACATTTTCCAAAATGTCTTGGTATGCTGATGCCCTAAGGCCGCTCACACACGATCAGACATGTCCGAGGAAACCTGTCCGACGGACCGTTTTCAACGGACCGGTCTGTTGGTCTGATGTGCGTACACACCATCGGACAAAAATCCCCTCGGACCAGAACGCGGTGAAGTAGAACACAACGACGTGATGAAAAAACAAAGTTCAAGGCTTCCAAGCATGCGTCGACTTGATTCTGAGCATGCGCAGGATTTTTGTCCGCTGATTTTGTGTACTAACCATCGAACATGTCCGAAGGACAGGTTTCCAGCGGACAATTTTCAAGCATGTTTAAAAAATTTGGTCCCCTAGAAAACGGTCTGATAGGCCGTACACACGATCGAACATGTCCGCTGAAACTGGTACGCGGACCAGTTTCAGCGGACATGTTCGATCGTGTGTACACGGCCTAAGAGTTCCCTTCACTGAAACTAAGGGGCCAAGCCCAACCTCGTAAGATCGGTGTAGTGCTGTTTCTTCTCCCTCAGCTCTTATGCAGCTGAGAACAGAGGGAATGTGATCACTTTAAAAAAAGGGGAAAATAAGAGCCGGTTCACACTGGGGCGACTCCCACCTGACGAGTCGCGTCCCATTCTATGCAATAGAACCGTTCTAATAGGAGGGACGCAAGCCTTAGAAAAAGGTTCTTGTACGACTTTGGGGGCGACTCGGTGCGATTTGCATTGACTTCTATACAGAAGTCATTTTTCTAATCGCCTCTGAAGTCGTCTTCAGGACGACTTGCAGAGTCGCCCCCGAAGTTGTGCCGCCGCAGTGTGAACCGGCTCGAGGTGTTTATAATTATACGCAATACGCAAATGTTTTGTCTATTATTTCTAATTTAAACTAAATCCTCCTGATTGGCTCAGACACAGCAGGGGCCATCCCCAAACTGTTTCCACAAAGTTGGGAGCATGAAATTGTCCAAAATGTCTTGGTATGCTGATGCCCTAAGAGTTTCCTTCACTAGAACTAAGGGGACCAAGGCCAACCCCAGAAAAACAACCCCACATTATACAACCTCCTCCACTAAATGATTTGGATCAGTGCACAATACAAGGTCCATTAAGACATGGATGAGCAAGTTTTGGGTGGAGGAACTTGACTGGACTGCACAGAGTCCTGAACTCAACCCGATAGAACAGCTTTGGGATGAATTAGAGTGAAGACTGCAAGCCAGACCTTCTCGTCCAACATCAATGCCTGACCTCGCAAGTGCGCTTCTGGAAGAATTGTCAAACATTCCCATAGACACCCTCCTAAACCTTGTGGACAGCCTTTCCAGAAGAGTTGAAGCTGTTATAGCTGCAAATGGTGGGCCAACTCAATATTGAAACCTTCGGACTAAGACACCATTGAAGTTTATGTGGCTGTAAAGGCAGGTGTCCCAATACTTTTGAGAATATGGGGCCAGATCCACAAAAACTGCCCCGCCGGCGTGGCGTGTCCCATTTACTCTACGCCGCTGTAAGTTACAGCGGCGTATCATTATCCACAAAGAAATGCCGCTGTAGCTTACGGCGGCGTAGCGTAAATGGGCCGGCGTACGCGGGTGCAATTCAAATAGTGGGGGGCGTGTTTTATTGTAATTATGAATGACCCAACGCAAACAACACTTTTTTTTAACTGTGCATACGCCGGCCTTGAACGTATCCCAGTGCGCATGCGTGAAATCATGTCGCAAAACATCAATGAAAACGACGTGAACGTAACGTAGGTAATTCCCTATTCGCGAACAGTTTATGCAAACAACGTGAACGGAAAAATCGACGCTGGCCCGACGTCCTTACTTAACATTACTTACGCCTCTATACAGCAGGGGTAACTTTACGCCGGACTGACGCTTACGCAAAGCACGTAAAAACACTGCGCCGGCCGTACGTACGTTCGTGAATCGGCGTATCTAGCTCATTTGCATATTTTACACGGACACATGACGGAAGCGCCCCTAGCGTCCAGCGCAACTAAGATACGACGGTGTAATAACGTTACACCAGTCGTATCTTAGCGTAATTCCGGCGTATCTTGTTTTGTGAATACAAAACAAAGATACGCCGGCGGGAATTAAAAAAATTACGGCGGCATATCTAGAGATACGCCGCCGTAATGCTTTGTGGATCTGGCCCCTAGTGTATATGACATCTATCATTTGAATGTCTATGGATTTGTGACCAACCGCTGCTCATAATTGAGTAACGATAATGGAATTTATCATGATTTGGTTGATTTTAATCTATGACTTGATGTGCAGATTTTAAACCCTATTCGACTGGGAAGAAACAATGTGGAGTCCTTGACACAACATCAAACAACACTTGGTACAGCTTAGCTTCGGAAGTCCGATTGCCATATGCCTGTAAGAAGTATCTTACTCCAAGACAACACAACATCTTTGGTGAGTCGTGAAATAGTTAGGGCTTGTGTTATTGGGCTTCTGAAATGCTTTGAGTTCATTGCAAGTGCGGTTGACCTGCCTTTGACTAATCTATTTGCACTCCTAGGGATTTAGGAGCAAGGACAAGGAGGAATAGTGTTGGAATGTATTGTTTATGTATTTTGTGCAACAACTACATCAACCAGTAGATAACAATGTTTATACGTATTTCGCTGCATCTATGATAGAACTCTATATTTTCTCTATATTAAAGCTCCTGTTACCTGTCTGCAGTTAAGCAGCAAAACCCATGTGGACTGTGCAATATATGTCTGTTCTGTAGGGCTATATACAGACCCATCTAGCAGCACAACTTGGGAGGTTAGAGGATCATCTAACACTACATCCTCTTCAGGACAAGCCTGGGAAGCTAAAGGAGACTCCTTGAAGGGTTTCTTTGAATATTTATCTCTAATCTACATCACTGGCAACAAACCATCTAGTGATTGGGTGGGGTGAAATAAATATTCATAACTCATAAATATTGTTTTCTTCTTGCTCTATCTAATGGAGCACACGCCCCAGCTAGAGACAGAAGCTTTTCTGCTTTTGCATTACCATAGATTTGTATTGGAAAGGGAGAGAAGCGAACAAAAGCGTGTTGACACTGGCCCATACTCTGTTCTTTCTCTAGACCGGTCTTCTCATCTCACATAAACTGTAAGGCCTCGTACACACGACCGGTTTTCTCTGCAGAATTCAGCAAGAAACTTGATGGGAGACGTATTCCGCCGAGAAAAACGGTCGTGTGTACACTTTTCGCCGAGAAACCCGTTGAGGAACCCGCCGAGCCAAAAAGAGAGCATGTTCTCTATTTCCTCGATGGTCAATAGGAAAATTTGACTGCCGAACATGGAACTCGACGGGGAAAACGATGTGTTTCGCCCGTCGAGTTTCTCGGGCAGTTTTTTTTTTTCTCCTCATGCAGTGGGGCTTTGCCCACATTGCCCAAATGAATTGCTCATTTTAGTCTAGGGAAGCGGAGATATACTTACCCAATCCTCCGATCCTTCTACCACAAGACCAGTTCCTGTGGCTCCTGACCCCCCAACCCCTGCGGTCTAGCAGTCTTGTGCAGTGGACTGTTCCTGACGTCCTCACGCCCATAGACCTGCTCTGGACGTAAAGACATCAGAAACAGTCCACTCCTGGATCGTGGGGAAGCAACCATTGCCCCTGGAGCAGAGGATCGGATGAGTGTACAGCTTTTTGGTCACCCCTTGACAAAACACGCACTTTACCCATGTAGTGCGGGCACAGACCCACGGCATGGGAGAAAAACATGACTAGAGTTCAGCTTTACATGTCTCTGTGCTTTGCACATGCAGCATATACTCCCCTTCTTTTCTCTCTCCATCTCTCCACTAAGCTGCCTGGTGTAGAAGCATTGTGTAAGTTAGCTGAAGCTACCCAGGGCTGATGTTTTGTTTCAAATGGCACTTTGACATATCTCCTTAGACCCAATCTGTCCAGGAATAATGGGCACTTGCTAACTTGGCACCATCCATAGGCAGCTTAAAGTCGTGGGGAAATAACCATTGCCCCTGGAGCAGAGGATCGGATGAGTATACAGCTTTTTGGTCACCCCTTGACAAAACACGCACTTTAGCCATGTAGTGCGGGCACAGACCCACGGCATGGGAGAAAAACATGACTAGAGTTCAGCTTTACATGTCTCTGTGCTTTGCCCATGCAGCATATACTCCCCTTCTTTTCTCTTTCCATCTCTCCACTAAGCTGCCTGGTGTAGGAGCATTGTGTAAGTTAGCTGAAGCTACCCAGGGCTAATGTTTTGTTTCAAATGGCACTTTGACATATCTCCTTAGACCCAATCTGTCCAGGAATAATGGGCACTTGCTAACTTGGCACCATCCATAGGCAGCTTAAAGTGGATGTCCACACAAAAATGGAACCTCCTCTTTTCGGAACCCTCCTCCCCTCCGGTGTCACATTTGGCACCATTCAGGGAGGAGGGGGTGCAGATACCTGTATAATTACAGGTATTATTTGTACCCACTTTCAGGCATAGACTCCTGCAGGGGTCACGCCCCTTCCCACCCCACCTCCGCTGTCTTCTGGGAAACACACAGGTCACAGAAGACAGCGGGGACCTGTTAGAATGTGCAGCGTGACTCGAACATGCACAGTAGGGAACTGGGAAGTGAGGCCGCAACGCTTCACTTCCTGATTCCCTCACCGAGCCTGGCGGTGGGTGGGGGCAACCGAGAGCCGAGCGATTGATCGGCTTCCGCTGCCAACATCGTGGGCACTCTGGACAGTTAAGTGTCCATTTATTAAAAGTCAGCAGTTGCAGTATTTGTAGCTGCTGGCTTTTAAGATTTTTTTTTAGGCGGACCTCCGCTTTAAAGGGGTTGTAAATCATACTTACCTCCACTGTGCAGTTCGTTATGCACAGAGTGGCACCATTCGACTTGACTTCTGGGGTCCCCCGGTGGTGCTGGTAGCTCCTCCTCTTCATCGAGTGTCCACGTTGGAGAAGGCTCTTCTAAGGTGGACACCCGCACGGGCGCGCTCTTGAGTCCTGCGGTGCCCGCATCATTGCATTTGATTGACAGCAGCGGGAGCCAATGGCTGTTATTAATCTATCTAATCAAGAGCCGAGACAATGGGCAGAGAGGAAGAGCGCGTCTCTGCCGAGGGAACGAACAGGCTCAGGTGAGTAAAATGGGGGGGGCTGGGGGGCTGGTCAGTGTCAGAAATGTTTTCACCTTAATGCATAGAATGCAGACAGGCAATCTTCTGGGACCTGTTGCGTATCCCAGGAGATCGCCTAGAGGGAGGGGCCACCTAGGGCGAGAGGAGGAGTCGCCTAGGCGGACCGTAGGTGGAAGTCCCACTCCTAACGAAGTCAAATGTGGCATGTAAGGGGGTGAGGCGTGCGTAAAGCAGAAGTTACACTTTTGGGTAAGTAATTTAAAAAAAACAATAGAAGCCTCTGAATACCTACTTCTCTGGTAGGCCCCACTGCACCCTATGGCAGAACCTTCACATCCAACTTACCAACTGGTATGTGGGATGATTGTTGTTTCCTGCTGTGCTCATTGGCCCTTATGTTATTACTGTGTCCGATAGTAATGTAGGGGTAGGAGGCAAAACCCACAGTATGTGGAATTGGGGGGGGGGGGGGGGGCACAGGCTCTTTTAGAAGTGTCACTGTAACGGGAGGGCCTGTGGAACCCAGAATCTCTTAGAAAGTATGAGCTACACTTGCTTCAGTTCCCGCATGCACCTCTTATGTCTAAATCACCCTATGTCTATTAGGGGCATAAGGTGACTGAGAAATTATATCTTGGACTACTTAAAATGGGACAGTAATATTTATCCACAATATTCCCTAGGATATATGTAAAAGACTATTTACTGGTTGTTTGATTCTGAACTCAACATGTTAGTTGAAAGATGCTAATGTCATCACCTCCAACCACCTGGCTGCCTTTTGTAATGTTAATGAATCCGGACTAACTTCTAAGGATCCTTTCATGGGGGCTTGGGCTAATTGACCCTGTTTTTTTTATGAAAGGATTCCTGTGATAATGTGTATTGAAGTTCAGGAGACAGACAGGCTGCTAAAAGGAATTAGGTCATTAGCATGTTAATTAGGTCTGGTCACAGGTGTATTTTCAGAGTAATATGATGCACCTCCTCTGTTAACAATGTGTAAAACTTTTTTTTTTTCAATAAAGATTGTCAGTCCTGCTTGAACCTCAAGACAGAGCTTAGTCTCGTTATTGGGGGAGTATTATTCTTATGGGTCTCGTTCACCCAACTGGAGCTGCCTTGATGTTCGGAAATGAAATGTCCTAAACAGCGTTAACCCCTTTCATACACGGGGTGTTGTTACAGTCACATTCTGAGGACTGTTCCTGGGACTGTAGTACTTCAAGAGGGCAGTTCAGACTCAAAGCATTTGAGCATACTGAAGTATTCAGTGTTGAGAGTGCAAAGAGGTTGTATACACTTCAGTCATTTTTTCATCTTTCCATCTATTAAATTTTCTGCCCTTGTTGTATTAACTTTGGATAGTAAAAATAAAATTTCTGCCAGTAAATACCTTATACAGCCTGCTTCCTGTTTTTTGTCTGGTCATTAGCCTAGGCTTATGACATCATGCACAGCTCTCTCTCATACTCTTGTGAAAGTTTGCAAGGAAGAGAGGGGGCGAGTCATAAGAAGGCCAATGAGAGCTGCAGAGCTAGAGACGTGTGTCTGTGTAAATCCAGGAAGTGAACAGGCAGCAGCTTCAGCTGCCCACAGTTTAAATGGCTGCAGCCAGACTCAGCGGAGGGAGATTTCTGCAGCATATTTAGCAAGTACAGAATCACAATATATATAAAATAATATGCAAAGTGGTTGGAGGGAAGCTTCAGAAGGGCAAAGAAGTTTTTATTACAAATTATGTGAGCAGACTGCAGATCCTCTTTTAGTGACAGTCACTTCATAATTTTATATTGTGATATTATTTTAATAAATGCTTTTTATGTTCTATATAAAAGAAAACTGGAAATATTACCCAACGGTGTGTGAAGATCATTGGCTACCTTACAACCGCTACTGCTACAAGCTGCAGAAAGAGAAGCTGAATTGGTCCCAGGCATCTGCTGCCTGTGCCACCAATGGAGGGGAATTAATGAAAGTCACGTCACTGGCACACACAGAGTTTCTGCTGCATCTTCTCCAACATGGTGAGCAGATATGTACTTGGAAATAAGAATATCTTTTTCACGTTACATTTTAACCTTAAAGTGATACTAAACACACATAGTTTAATTTACCTTGTCCCTTGTATTTCTGTATGTAGATGATAGCACTGTAATTATTTTAATTCAAAAATCATCTAAGTACCTTTTTCCCTAATCGATATACAGCTGTCACATGACCCAGCTCTTTGCCAGCCTGTCTGCAGGGAAACATAAGCAAGAGGAGCTTCTAGTCCTCTGCTGTTGTTAAAAGAAAATAAATAATTAATATTAACCACTTCCTGATGGCCGTACGACTTTGTACGGCCACAGTGTGGATCTTAATTGCTGGGAGACCATCCATATCGTCCTCCAGCTACTGGGGGGGCGCGCGCATGCCCGCCGCATCACTAAGGTGCCGATGCGCGTGCCTAGCGGCCACGGCCGCGGTGTCCGCCAGACACCCGCAATCGGCGGTTACAGAGACATGGACATGGATCTGTGTGTGTAAACACACAGATCCACATCCTGTCAGGGAGAGAGGGGACCGATCTGTGTCCCTTGTACATAGGGACACAGATCGGTCACCTCCCCCAGTCAGTCCACTTCCCCCACAGTTAGAACACTATGCAGGGTACACATTTAACCCCTTCCTCGCCCCCTAGTGTTAACCCCTTCAATGGCAGTCACATTTATACAGTAATTAGTGCATATTTATAGCACTGATCGCAGTATAAATGTGAATGGTGGAAAAGGTAGTGTAGCGCTCAGGAGTAAACAAAATATGACAATGAAGTCGATATTGCATACATATAAATGATAAATAATACACATGGAATGGTGATCAGTGCATTAAAACAAAAAAGTCCAACGTGAACCTCATAATAAATGAAAACCATAAAGTTCAAAGAAAGAGGTATTCTTGAATTCCAGTGACAGAAATAAAACTTGATATTCAGACATGAAGAGAAATCCCACCACCAATGAAGATGCAGGCTTACCAGAAGGAGTGGACTCTAAGAAAATTAAATTTCAAGAGTCAATCGGGCTTAGTAAGTGCTCAGATCCTGATGCAGGATGTCTTCAAAAGAGGGGATCGACAGATGGCTATGATGCGGAATCCAGTGGCCACGAGACTAGCTGTAAATCTCTCGTTCACGGAATACAGAGATGGTCGTCCGTGTCAAAGATGACATGTGTATATGGAAAGGAGAAGAGGGGACGCCATAGTGTAACACCGTAAAATCAATATGAAAATGTATTAAAATTGCACTTACATGTTGAATGAAAATACAGCGCATATCAAATGGAATGGTGGCAACGATGGAGTCATCACTGACGCGTTTCGTTTCATTACACGTTGTCAAAAGGGACCCTTTTGACAACGTGTAATGACACGAAACGCGTCAGGGATGACTCCATTGTTGCCACCATTCCATTTGATATGCGCTGTATTTTCATTCAACATGTAAGTGCAATTTTAATACATTTTCATATTGATTTTACGGTGTTACACTATGGCGTCCCCTCTTCTCCTTTCCATATACACATGTCATCTTTGACACGGACGACCATCTCTGTATTCCGTGAACGAGAGATTACAGCTAGTCTCGTGGCCACTGGATTCCGCATCATAGCCATCTGTCGATCCCCTCTTTTGAAGACATCCTGCATCAGGATCTGAGCACTTACTAAGCCCGATTGACTCTTGAAATTTAATTTTCTTAGAGTCCACTCCTTCTGGTAAGCCTGCATCTTCATTGGTGGTGGGATTTCTCTTCATGTCTGAATATCAAGTTTTATTTCTGTCACTGGAATTCAAGAATACCTCTTTCTTTGAACTTTATGGTTTTCATTTATTATGAGGTTCACGTTGGACTTTTTTGTTTTAATGCACTGATCACCATTCCATGTGTATTATTTATCATTTATATGTATGCAATATCGACTTCATTGTCATATTTTGTTTACTCCTGAGCGCTACACTACCTTTTCCACATTTTGTTTTTGCTCCTAATTTTCAGTAGCCGTGTTTAGCAGCCTTATTTACCCACGTTATAGCAGCGCAGTATTACACACCACACCTATAAATGTGAATGGTGCCAAAAATGTGTCAAAAGTGTCCGATGTGTCCGCCATAATGCTGCAGTCCCAATAAAAATCACAGATCGCCGCCATTACTAGTAAAACAAAAATAATAAAAAATAATAATTCTGTCCCCTATTTTGTAGGTGCTTTAACTTTTGCGCAAACCAGTCACTATACGCTTATTGCGATTTTTTTTTTTTACCAAAAATATGTAGAAGAATACGTATCGGCCTAGACTGAGAAAAAAAATGTTTTAAAAAAAAAAAAAATTGAGCTATTTATTATAGCAACAAGTAAAAAATATATATATATTTTTTTCAAAATTGTCGCTCTTTTTTTGTTTATAGCGCGAAAAATAAAAACCGCAGAGGTGATCAAATACCACCAAAAGAAAGCTCTACTTGTGGGGAAAAAAGGACGTAAATTTTGTTTGGGAGCCACGTCGCACAACTGCTCAATTGTCAGTTAAAGCGAAGCAGTGCCCCTATGAGTGCCACCTATCAATGCCACCTATTAGTGCCACTTCTCAGTGCCCACCAGTGCCACCCATTAATGCCCTTCAGTGCCACCCATCAGCGCCACCTCTCAGTGCCGCCTTATGCCCACCATTGCCGCCTTAGCGTGCCAATCAGTGCCGCCGTATCGTGCCCACCAGTGCCGCCTTATCGTGCCCACCAGTGCCGCCTTATCGGTGCCCATCAATGCAGCCCATCGGTGCTCATCAGTGCATCCCATCAGTACCCATCAGTACAGCCTCATCAGCGTACATCAATTAGGGAGAAAAAATTACCGTTTGCAAAATGTTATAACAAAATATAAAAAATAAAAAAAATGTAAATCTGTTTTATATTTATTTTTTAACAAAAAAAAAACAAATGCAGAGGTGGTCAAATACCACCAAAAGAAATCTCTATTTGTGGGAAAAAAATTATAATTTCATTTGGGTACAGTATTGTATGACCGCGCAATCGTCATTCAAAGTGCGACAGCACTGAAAGCTGGAAATTGGTCTGGGCAGGAGGGGGGTTTAAGTGCCCAGTAAGCAAGTGGTTAAAAAATAATGTATTTTTTTATGTCCCCATGTACACTGTGTAATCACTCTGTGTACTATTGCAGAGAAAGTGACCGAGGCCTGGATAGGAATGACCAGCAAACATAAGGACCCCGTTATCTTTCAATGGTCAGATGGATCAGCAGTGACCTTCACCAGTTGGCAGAGGCAGGAACCCAACATCAGCCAAGAGGACAGTGACCTGTGTGTGTCCACACAAACATCTGTAAGAGACTCTCTGCTTTGTTTGCTTTCCAACATTCCTTAAAGATGAAAAAAGTCGGGGCAGTAGAACACAGAAAGTGAAATGCTAATACTGTACAGTGCAACTGCACTAACTATTCTACTACACTGCTTATAATTAAAGGACATATTTATTTTTTATTATTATTCTTATATGGGATTTATATAGTGCTAACAGTTTGCGCAGAGCTTGTTAGGTACAGTTAAAGGGTTGTAAGGCTTAATTTTTTTTCTTTAAACCACTTCAGCTCGGAAAAAATTTCCTCCTTCCTTTCACAGAGCACTTTTTGCGATTCGGCACTGCGTCGCTTTAACTGACAATTGCGCGGTCGTGGTTTTTCTTTTGGTGGTATTTGATCACCTCTGCGGTTTTCATTTTTTGCGACGGGCAGGGAAGGGGTTAACACTAGGGGGCGCTGATGGGGTAAAATATGTTCCCCAGTGTGTGATTCTAACTGTAGGGGGGAGGAGACTCACAAGGGGAGGAGACCGATGTGTGTTACTCTGTACTGGGAACACACATCAGTCTCCTCACCTGACAGGACCATGGATCTGTGTGTTTACACACACAGATCCACAGTCCTGCCGTGATTGCGGGCTGGCCAGGAAGCCCAGGACGTCATATGACGTCCACCCAGGATGGGAGATCCCATCTGTGGATGTCATATGACAATGGGCGATAGGGAAGTAGTTAAATATCAACCACAGGGGTGGACTGACAACTCATGGGGCCCCCCGGCAAAAGAAGATTATGGGCCCCCCAGACTTACAGATGGCCACCACGCCAGGAGGCAGTGCAGAGGTGGGGCAGCTAAAATCTCTGGATTTTCTCATCAAAAGCATGTCAGTTTCGGACATATTAAGGACAGATGTAAAAAACACACAGATTTTTACATACTGTCCCTGGTTTTACTGAGCCTGGCAGCCCTGAAGGGGGCCCCTAGTGGCATGGGGCCCTCTGGCAGTGCCCGAGTGACTCAATGGTCAGTCCGCCCCTGCAACCATGTTATACTTACCTCCACAGTTCGTTTTGCACAGAGTGGCCCAGAACCTCGTCTTCTGGGGCCACTCGGCAGCTGTCTCGGCTCCTCCCCGCAATAGCTAACCCCCTTCATGATGGGAAGCTCTCTCCCAAGGGGGTTAGCTTGCAGGCGCGCTCCCGTGATACAGCCGGCGGCTGTCTCCGCTGACTGTATCACTCTGTCTCGCCCCCCGGCGCGCTGCGTCATTGGATGTGATTGACAGCAGCGCGAAAAAATGGCTGCGCTGCTATTAATCTATCCAATCTAGCTAATCAACAGCCAGACTCTGTTTAGAAGAGGACTTTGGGGGATGCGCACAGCAGGTGAATGGACTCAGGTAAGTAAAACGGGGGGGCTGGGGGGCCGTCATTGCCAGGTGTTTTTTCACATTAATGCATAGAATGCATTAAGGTTATAAAAACACAAACCTTTACAACCCCTTTAAAACACAATTCAATACAGGTAGGAATCGGAGGGTCCTGCTTGTTAGAGCTTACAATGTAAAAGGAAAGGTCAAGGGATACAAAAGATAATAACTGTGGGGGATGAGCTGATGGAGGAAGTGGAAATACAGTTTTTAGGTGGAGGTAGGATAGGCTTCTCTGAAGAGAGAGGTTCTCAGGGATCACCTAAAAGTGGTCAGAGTAATAGATAATAAAACCCGATTTATTTATTTAATTTTTTATGTTTTTAGTATATTCATGAAGGGGGAAAGGAGGAACCAGGGAAGGCAAAATATAAGCAGGCTAACCACTTGCCGACCAGCCACAGTACATATACTGCGGCAGGACGACTCTATTGCTCAAAACGACGTACCTGTACGTCATTTCGAGCAATAGCCAGCAGGGGGCATGTGCACGGCTAGAGGGGGAACCAATCAGCGGGGCCACCCGCGATCGCTCCCTGGAGAGGTAGAACGGTGGTCTGCCAATGTAAACAAGGCAGATGGCCGTTCTGACAGAGATGAACTTAGTGATTTTGTGTTCTTGCTAAGCATCTCTGTGTTCATCCAGTGAGTTCATCCCCCACACAGTTATAAAGCAACCCCTTGGACCCTTTGATCGCTCCTGATGTAAACCCCTTACCTGCCAGTGTCATTAGTACAGTATCAGTGCATAGTTTCAGCCCTGATTACTGTAATAATATTCCCCAAAAAATTGTCAGTTAGGTGCTCGATTTGTCCGCCGCAATGTCGCAGCCCCGTTAAAAATCGCTGATCGCTGCCATTACTAGTAAAAAAATAAAAATGCCATAAAAATATCCCATATTTTGTAAACACGATAACTTTTATGCAAATCAATCAATATGCACTTATTGGGATTTTTTTTTTACCAAAAACAATACTGTACATATCGGCCTAAATTGATGAAGAAATTTGTTTTTTTATTGCATATGTTTTATAGCAGAAGGTAAAAAATATTGGGCCAGATTCAGGTAGATGGGAGCATCTTTAATCTGGAGTAACGTTTCTCATTTACGTTACTCTGGCAAAATTTTAGGAGCAAGTGCTGTTATTCATGAAGCACTTGCTCCTAAAGTTGCGGCAGCGTATCGAAAATGAGCCGGCGGAATTCAAATTGGGCGGGTACGGGGCGTGTATTATTTAAACTAAGCGCGATCCCGCGGCGAACGTACTGCGCATGCGTCGACTGTCAATGCATCCCAGTGCGCATGCTCCAAATTCTGTCAGTGAACGTCAATGACGTCAAATCCCCATTCATGGACGTTTTACGCAAGCGACGCAAATTTTTTTTTTTTCGACGCGATGACGACGGCTATACTTAACATAGGATAATCCACCTAGGGGGCATGTATTTATTTACGCCGCGTATCTCTTACGGAAACGTCAAAAAGTCACTGCGTCGCGCCCGAATACGATCGTGAATTGCCGATTCCCGCTGATTAACATATTTTTTTGGCGTTAATCAGCGGGAACGCCCCCAGCGCCATTTTTAAATTAAAGTTGCGATGCGATGGCGAAATTCAATTACACCGCTCACATCGGAACTCCAACCCGGCGTTTCTTTTTTTCTGGTTACAGAAAACAGAAACGCCGGCTTAAAGTGACAGTTAGGCTGGAGTATCACTGATACTCCAGCCTAACTCTACCTGAATCTGGCCCTGTGTGTTTTTTTTTTTCAAAATTGTAAGTCTTTTTTGGTTTCTAGCGTAGATAAAAAAAAAATGCAGAGGTGATCAACTACCACCAAAAGAAATCTATATTTGTGGGGAAAAAAGACATTGATTTCACCATTATTTTTCTTTTTATATAGTGTACACTGTACAATAATTATGTTCATGTGTAATATGTGTATTTAGCAGCAACATGGGAGTCTTAAAATGGTTTCTTTTGGTTGTGGTCTAGGATGGAAACTGGAAAGTAAAACCTTGCCATTTAGAACTTCTCTCCGTCTGTAAAAAGCCTGGACTAAATGTTACTGCAGATGTTGCTGAGGAAACCTGTGAAGAGGTACCTTAAAATGCATTAGAAATAGGCAAATGCTTTGTGATTTTTTACCACCAGGGCTTTTTTTAGCGGGAACGTGGGGGAAAGCAGTTCTGACACTGAATGTACATAATGACAAGGGGTGTTGGGGCATGTTGGAGTGTCTATTGATGCTGACTGTTGAGTAGGGATGAGCCGAACACCCCTGGGTTCGGTTCGCACCAGAACCTGCGAACAGACCAAAAGTTTGTGTGAACTTTAGAACCCTGTTAAAGTCTATGGGACTCGAACGTTTGAAATCTAAAGTACTAATTTTAAAGGCTAATATGCAAGTTATTGTCCTAAAAAGTGTTTGGGGACCCGGGTCCTGCCCCAGGGGACATGTAACAATGCAAAAAAAGTTTTAAAAAACTGCAGTTTTTTTCAGGAGCAGTGATTTTAATAATGCTTAAAGTGAAACAATAAAATTAAAATATTCCTTTAAATTTCGTACCTAAGGGGGGTGTATAGTATGCCTGTAAAGTAGCGCTTGTTTCCTGTGCTTAGAACTGTCTCTGCACAAAATGTAATTTCTGAAGGAAAAAAGTAATTTAAAATCACTCATCTTAGGGTCTGATATGGATATTAAAGGGAACCCTGCGTCAAATAAAAAAAAATGATGTGGGGTTCCCCCCAAATATCCATTCCAAACCCCTTAGGTCTGGTATGGATTTTAAGGGGAACTCCACCCAAAATTTAAAAAAAAAATGCCGTGGACCCCCACACATTTTTTTTTATGAATGACTTTTCTCTGTATTGCCAGGAGCCGACAATTCATTATAGCCGTGAGTGATTTTAAATTACTTTTTTTCCTACAGAAATGACACTTTGTGCAGGGACAGTTCTAAGCATGGGAAACAAGCGCTACTTTACAGGCATACTATACACCCCCACCCCCCTAGGTACGAAATTTAAAGGAATATTTCACTTTTATTGTTTCACTTAAAGGAATTAATAAAATCACTGCTGCCAAAAAAACTGCAGTTTTTAAAACTCTTTTTGCATTGATACATGTCCCCTGGGGCAGGATCCAGGTCCCCAAACACTTTTTATTACAATAACTTGCATATTAGCCTTTCAAATTAGCACTTTAGATTTAAAACATTCGAGTCCCATAGACTTTAACAGGGTTCTAAAGTTCACACGAACTTGCCGCGAACACCCCAAATAGTTCACTGTTCGATGAACAGGCAATGTTCGAGTCGAACATGAGTTCTACTCGAACTCGAAGCTCATCCCTACTGTTGAGGAATCTATTGTCACTGGAGGGATCTTTTGTTGCTGGTGGAGGATCTATTGTTGCTGATCGGTCAATGGCTGCTTAGAGAGATCTTCTGTTGAGGGAGTTGTATACTGTTGCTAGCTGCTGGAAGTTCTATTGAAGCTATTTGCTGGGAGATCTATTGTAACTGGGGGGTATATTGTTGTAGAGGGGTGGATGTAATATTGATTGGACTGATCTATTGTTGTTGGGGGGGGTGGCTGTTTCTGGCTGCAGGGGATCTATTATACTGCTTTTCTTATCGTCCTTCATACACTCCACTCAAGTTACTTTGCACAACAAAATGATACTTGGTTCTGAATTCTCTAAAAGGGGAGGTACTGGGAGGTGGTTATGCGGTGGAACCAATGGATGGTGATTGGAGGTGGGTAGGGGGCAGAGACAAGGGGATTTCAGATGGTCGGAGTACCTGTTCTCTGAGCAAAAAAGCCCTTGTTATCACAGACTGCAGATAATGAACACAGTGCATGACAAAGGGTTTCCAGAGAACACAATGGGTTAGCTAAAGACAGTGCACAGCAGAAGCTGCCTGCCTTCAAGCTAGTTCTGTTTTACTGACACCTAAGATGGAAACTTTAAGCCGGCCTTACATGGATCAAAATCCATCTGGTTTAGCAGGGACCGGCTGAATTTTTATCCATGTGTGACCACTGCAGTTGAACACAAGTAAATCTGGTGATCATCTTCAGTTTAGTCGCCGTGTCAGATAAAAGCCGCTTAATCAGCAATGCAGGCAATAGGCTGCAGCACTGATCTGCGTATGACAATTTTGGTGCCGAAACCGAAAATGACAGGTTTTAAAAATATATATATATTTTTATATATAATTTTATTATATTCGACTTTTTAAATAATATCATGAATTTAAATGAATATGCATTTATTGTCAGCCATTATTGGCACCCTTAGCGCAAGAAAAGCTCAAGAAAAATGTATCCCTTTATATTCTATGCAACACTGGTCTGTTGCACTTCCGTTGTGGTGTTAAAAATCCTTCTTGCTGCATTTTTGGCAAGTTATAAAAACGCACCTCCTCTGTGAAATGCATTGAAAACGCAAAAAGAACGCATCAATACCGCACCTGTGTTACTTTTTTATTCGGTTTTTGGGTCACATGACCTATGAAAAACAAACCTTAAGCACAGAAAAATGGCCGCAAAATCACGCGCGTTTCCATGGCATTATTGGCACCATTTTCGACCAGAATGTTTCCGCTGCCAAAATTTCATTGCATTTCTAGTTATAACAAAAGAAAGTCAAGAATGTCGATGGACGTCCACCCGGCGGTAAGTGGTTAATATTCCTTGAAGCTCAGCCACTTCTCTTTTTTTGCCGCCACTGGGCCACCCGTGTGAAAGAGGCCTAAGAAAACAGGTCTACTTTATTAGGTTCAAAAGTAAAATGTTGAAAATAAGCGAAAAATAAATAAACAGCACAGCCGGCAGACAAGGTTCTGAACATTCTCCATGTGTCTATAACACAGTCACTTGATATCAGCTCATTTTTTATTTGCTTGGGTCAAAGTTTAGGAAAACACGCCGGGGAAACCAATAGCTGAATGCTGTATATGTACAAAAGTTTAGAAGACATGGGAATCCCACCTAATATTGATATGTAGTACTCACCCAATATTACCTGGGGGGTTGTAATCAAAATATAATAGACCAACAAAATAGAAAAAAAAAAAAACGAAGAATTCTACACACGCTCAGACCATCACTCAAGTATAAGCTGAGTGGGGCTTTTCAGTATAAAAAAACTTGCTAAAAAAGTCAGTTTATACACAAGTATATACGGTAAATAACATTTATAACTTTCACATTTTAAAAATGAAGGTGGGAGGGGCTTATAGCCTTAGAGAAATGGTCGATCCGCCCCACTCAACAACTTTGATCCACCCCCCCTGCTCAACAACTCCGATCCGCCCCCCCCCCGCTCAACAACTCCGATCCCCCCCCCCTGAACGGGCTCAGGTAAGGAAAAGGGGGGGTTCTGGGGGGGAGCTGCAGTACAGAAGGTTTTTCACCTTAATATATAGAATGCATTAAGGTAAAAAAATGTAAGGCTCTAGAACCACTTTAAAACAAGTAAATTTGTAGAGCTGAAAGTTATTCCAATTACCGTATATACTCGACTATATGCTGACCCGAATATAAGCCGAGGCACCTAATTTTACCACAAAAAAAAATGGGAAAACGTATTGACTCGAGTATAAGCCTATGGTGGCAAATGCAGCAGCTACTGGTAAACAATGCCTGTATGCAGCCTCACTGTGCCCATATGCAGCCTCACTGTGCCCATTTGCAGCCTCACTGTGCCCATATGCAGCCTCACTGTGCCCATATGCAGCCTCACAACCCCTTTAAGACTGCATGACACATCGGGAGACCGTCACTCGAGTATAAGCCGAGTGGGGCTTTTTCAGCATAAAAAATGTTGCTAAAAAAGTCGGTTTATACACGAGTATATACGGTAAATACAATTTATAACTTTCACACTTTAAAAATGAAGGTAGGAGGGGCTTATAGCCTTAGAGAAATGGTCATGCTAACAAGTAGACCCGGATTGTTAGGATTGAAACTTCTTGTAGTAGCTCTTCAGTATAGGGCCTCTGATCGCTTTAGTAAATGCATCCTTGTTTGGACAATCACCTGATACCGTATACATTTTTACATTGTGCTTAAAGTCATAATAAAAAACATTGAAAAGAGAAATGAAGGTAGAACCAGAGCAAAAACATGTTTTACATTTTGGATAGAGTAATGTAGGTGGTATAACCTCTATCAATTTTTTTTTCTGTGCCTTTTATTGGGGAGATTTTCCTTTACTTCCTGCCCCATAGCTATAATAGTAAGTGAGAGAAAGTCCTTCCAAGTAAAGGAAATCGCTGATAGTCACCAGAACTGGTGTCTCCATTGCATAATTTCCCCTCTATTCCTGTTCTGGTGACAACTCAGATTTTTTTTTTTTCATTTTCTACTCTTGGTGAAAACGGTCACCAGGAGAAACAGAAATAGAGAGGGGAACAGACATCAATGAAAATGGCTGTGCTCTAATTCCTCTCCGCTTTTGATTTAGGTTATATATTAATAAATATGTAAATATGCACTCTTCTTTATTTGTCTGGTGCTGCACTTAAAGGGGTTGTAAAGACAAAAATAATTTCCTCTTAAATTAAGGTCTGACAGTAGCTGATAAAGTAAAAAGTAATGTTTTGCATTATAACTAGTTTGATACCTGTTGAAATCGAGCAGTTTTTTTCACCTCCGTCACTCCTGAATTATTGTTCTCACTGACTTCCTGGTTTGCAGTGCGCATTCATTCTTGCTACATCACGGCCTAATGGGAACTACAGTTCCCATTAGGCTTACCCTCCATGCCTGTGAGGGATAAGAAAGCATCTTCACGCAGGGCTGTAGACATAGGGAGGGGGTGAGCACATTCTGCTTTCCACCATGCCAAACAGCTCAGGTCCTGGTGGAAAGCAAGAAGAGGAGAGACAGGAAATGGCATTTTCAAACCTGGATTACTGTATTTAGAAGGTCAAAAGGAAAAACGATGTAAGTGATATTTAAATGCTCTAGCTTACAGCAATCAATTGATCTAATAAAAAATGAACCTTTAGTGTTCCTTTAAATTCTCCATCTATTTGTTTACCTTCATTTCCTTTTTGGTTACCAGGACAGGAAGTGAGGGGAATCTCCCCACCAGGGACACAGGCAGCAATAATAAAAACTGACCAAGGTTTTCTTTACCTTTCTTGATAATTGATGTCTGTGTCACCTTTTAGCTTGAGGTCCCCTTTAATTTAAATCTTGTCTGGCCAATCTGGTAAAAAGAGGGAGAGGTGATAATTCCAATGTTTTTTGTTAATAATAGTAAGTGATCCTTTTTTTTATTATTTCAGCCTATGGAGAGATACAGAGGTTACTGCTATGGAGTTAATGTTCTAAAATTACATTATGAAGATGCTGGAAGTGATCCTTACTGCCCTCTAGCGACCATAACTGACAGGTGCATGTTACACATATATATTTATAACGTATTGCTACATTCTATATTAGAATCTCATAACTCCCAACTGTCCCTCATTCGGAAAAAAAATCCCCCTGTCCTTCATTTAGAACAAAATCCCCCTGTCCCTCATTCCTCCTCATTTTGGTCTGATCTATATAGATGTATATAAAATCCACTTTTTATCTATCAAAAAGTGTTTCCCAGCGCTAAACCTTTCATCCAATATTTAAACTGTTGCATTTGTAAGTTTCAAAAGCCAATATAAAGGAATAGTAGTGGTAAATAAAAAGCAGTTGTGGGTTTGTTTAAAGCGGAGGTCCACCCTAAAAAAACAAAGAAAAAAGCCAAAAAGGCTCAACAAAATAAATAAATACATTATGACCCGGATTCACATACCTGGGCGCATTTTTATTCTGGCATAGCGTATCTTGTTTACGCTACGCCGCAACATTGAGAGGCAAGCCTGGTATTCACGAAGAAAATACGTGCAACGTTGCGGCGGCGTAGCGTATAGTTGTAGGCGTAAGCCGACGTAAGTCAAATTAGGTGGAAGTGGGCGTGATTTATTATAATGAAGCGTGACCCCATGTAAATAAAGGGCCGAACGAACAGCGCATGCGCCGTCCCGTGTACGCTTCCCAGTACGAATGCTCAGAATCACGTCGAGACAAAAACGCCTAAGATACGTCAAATCACTGAACGTAACCTACGCACAGCCCTATTCACGTAGTACTACGTAAACAACGTACAATACGTCAGCTGTTCCCTCGTCCATACCTTTGCATGACTTACCCCTGGTCCCTAGCACACACACACACCACATCACATTGGATTGGCACAAGCCCACCATGCAGGACTTGTGAGCAGCGATGCCACGGCTCCAATTATGTCACTGTACATTCATACACCATTCACACAGACCTGGGGATCACTTCTCCACCACAAATGAAAGTGACACCCCTTTTCCGGCAGGAATGTCACCCCCACATTCCAAAATTACTCACAAACAGAAACAAACATTTTTTTTAAAAAAAAATGACCAGCAAAAAATACAAATGCCCAGCAAAAATATAAATAAAAAAAAAACACAACAAAGAAAACACAGAAAAGACAAAAATCACTCTGCAAAACAGTCCCCAAATATCTCAAAGACACGTCACAAACAAACAAACTAACAAACGCTAATAAACAACAGAACAAAAGCACCTTGCTGTATAGGAAGGGATACAAAGGGATGTACTTTTGCAAAGGAAGTGTGTTTGTCTCTGTCTATTTATGCTGTCTGCGTAGTTCACTAAGTTGCCCGGGTCCACTTCCAATTTCACTGATTGCGCCGTTCCCAAGGTGTGAGCATGTGCACAGAGGTGCTGACCATGGTCTGCTTCATGTGCGCATGCGCGATCCGGCCAGCCCTTCATTTGCATGGGGTCACAGCTCATTTCAAAGAAACACGGCCACGTCCTTCCCAATTTGAATTACTCCGCCTTACGCCTCGAAATTTACGTTACACCGGCGCTCATTTCTGCGCAAATACGGATACGGTAATTGCGCCTCTACATTGCGCCGGTCTAACGTAAACGAGGTGCGCTACGCCGGTCAAAATATGTGCCAATGTACGTGAATCTGGCCCTTAGGCCCAGATTCACAGAGCGATTACGCCTGCGCAACAGGAGATGCGCGGCGTAAGTCTAAATGTGCACGTGCGTTTCGATGCACGGCATCCCCAAAACGAGATACGCAAAAAATCAACTTTTTTTCGTCCAGCGTAATTTCGTTAGACTGGTGCACCCGTCCGCGCAAAACTGCGCTAGACAGACCATTGATTTGCTAGTCAAATATGCTAATGAGGGACTTACGGGGATCCACAAAAGAACGTTGGGGCTACGCAGTGTGCGCAACAGCAAAATGTCCTGTCTAAAATTAGACCATATAAAAGCTGGTCTAAAAAGAGAAAAAAAGTCTACTTGTTAGATAAAGCAACACTGTTAGTGAGGAGCTCAGCAGTCACACGTGTTGCACAACAATCTGTATGCCAACATGCCAGGGGCATCGCGCATAGCTATACTACTGACTTTAGATGAGCAAAGAAGGAGGAGGGCACGGAGGATGGCACGGGAGAGGATATACCGCACCCACATAGACCTGTTTGGCATGAGTGATACTGAGGTGTATCGCATCTTCAGATTCACCCCTCATGCCATCCTGGAATTAACCACAACCCTGCAGGAGGACATCACCAGCCCAACACAACGCTCACATGCAGTGCAGCCACTGGTCAAGGTACTGGCAACACTCCATGTCCTTGCCAGTGGCTCTTTTCAGCGTACAAGTGGAGTGGTGGCTGGGATGTCACAATCCTCCATGAGCAGATGTGTGCACCAGGTTGTCCCTGCAATCCTCAGACGCATGGCCAACCAAATCATCAAACCCACCACTGAGGACCTGCGGCTGAAGGCAATGACAGATTTCTACAGAATTGCCAGATTCCCACGCACCGTGGGGGCCATTGATTGCACACATGTGGCACTCCAGCCCCCCCAGGAGACAGAGCACATGTACCGCAATCAGAAGCATTGGCATTCCATCAACGTACAGGTGATAGTCGATGCCCAAGGCCTCATATGGCAGGTCCGTGCCAAACACCCAGGGTCCAGCCATGACAGCTACATCTACAATCAATGCCACATCCGAATGGAATTCGATCAGAACGTGTATGGGGACACCTGGCTGGTTGGTGAGTGACATGGGTGGCAGGCATGACTGTACCCCCCCCCCCATGATGCACACATCACAAGGGGCACATGCATGTCTAACATCCTCCTGTCTTTTCCCTTACAGGTGACTCTGCATATCCACTGGGACCCCATCTCATGACTCCTTTCCGGAACCCCCAAACCCCAGGAGAGGAAAGATACAATCAAGCACATGCCCAAACATGTGCAGTGGTGGAGCGCACCTTTGGCCTCCTGAAGTCACATTTCCGGTGTCTGGATAAGTCTGGGGGTACCCTCTTGAATTCCCCAAACTTCGTGTGCCAGATCATCGGTGCCTGTTGCATGCTGCACAACTTTGCAGTAAGAAAGGGCCTGCAGATTGACCTACGTGATGACCTGACCCCTGAACCAGACAATCCCCCCCTAACCGAGGATACCCCGTCTTCTGAGGGAAGAGCAGCCAGGAGACAGCTCACATTGGGCATCTTTGCACGTTAAACACACACATTAATCATGACACAATGAGAATGCATGCATGCACACCACTGTGGTCCCTAGCACACACACCCCACATCCACATCAAATTGGATTGGCACCAGTCCACCATGCTGGACTTGTGAGCAGCAACGCCACGCCAAGGCTCCAATTATGTCACTGTACATTCATACACCATTCACACGGACCTGGGGATTACTTCTCCTTGGTCCTGGGGAACCCTTCTCCACCAAAATTGAGGGTGACACCCCTTTTCCGGCAGGAATGTCACCTCCACATTCAAACAGCATTCGCAACCCCCAAAAAAAAATGACCAGCAAAATCAAAAAATTTCCAGCCAAAAAATAAAAAAATAAAAAAATAAATAAAGGGGGAAAAAAATTATTGCCCTTGACGTGAGCCACGCCTGGGGCACCCCCAGCCACGGCCCCGGCTCCTCAGGGGAAACTCATGGGGGAGGGGGAAAACCGGGGAAGGAGGAGCAGCCCCTGATCTCTGCCCACCTGGCGGCCTGCCCTCCAAGGCCACGGCTATTCTGTCCAGGGCAGCACAAAGTGTTGCCGTGTTGGCCTGGATAGCCTGGGTGAGGGACCTCACATCCTGCCCAACGCCTGCTGATGTCATCTGCAGTTCGTTTAGGCAGGTTGTGAAAGCCCGGGAGTGGGAGTCCAGGTTCCCCAGCGTATCCCTGATGGAGGACAGGCTCTCCTCCATCCGCATCAATGTCTGGCTGACCTGTCCCAGATGGCGGGTCTGGAGGAACTGGTCCCTTCTCAGAGTGGCGGGCAGGAGATCGGCCACCCCCCTGGTCTTCTGGGACGACTTCCTGCCTCCAGCTGATGCTTGTGGCCGGGGAGAAGGGGAGGCCCTTGGGAGGGGAGCCATGTTGGGGGAGGAGGGGGGGGTTCCCCCTTAGGGAGGGCTGCCTGCTGCCAGCCAGAGGGGAAGAGTCCTCAAAAACCAAAAGTCCAGTGCCTGACATGGACTCCTCCTCCTCATGAATCTCCTCCTCCTCAACCTCCTCCTCCTCCTGTTCAACCTCCTCCACGGACTCCGGCCTTGTCGGGGGGGCCTCATTAGGCTGCTGTCCTGGGGATGGTGCGGTCAGGCCAGATGGCCCTGCACCCTCCTGCACATCTGTGGATGATACAAAACATTCACAGGTTGGAGGATCCACACACTTGCCACATATTCCCTTTCCCCCCCTCCCACACACATGGTACACACCTGATATTAAAAAAAATACTTACCTGGCACCACGGGCTCCGGACTTGAGTCAAAGCCGGGCAGGCCCTCAACTTCATGCCGATGAAAGGTCAGGGCCACCGCACGCTCCTCCGCTGTCAGCCTAATACGGCATGGTGGGCCCCCTCCTGTGCCCCTGGCATGGGCAAGCATTTTGGACAGCTTCTGTTTGACCAGACGCCGGAGGTCATTTATCTTTTTGTCAATCTCAGACCGGGTCCGTGTCTCCCCCTCCCCCGCTGAATTGACCTGCTCAGTGATGAGGTCCAAAATCTCCCTCCTCCTGGCCGGGGTGGTGTTGGCACTGTCTGGGCCGTGGAGGAAACGCCCATAATCGCTAATGGCCCGGGCAAGAATTCTTTTTTCCCCCAAAGTAAAATTGAGTTTTCGCTTTCTCTCTGTCATACTTCCAAAAAAACTCACTCCCAGTCAACAAAAATCAGTCACAAAAACAAGCACAACCAATCAAGCAAGAACACACACAAAGAGAAAACTAACACCCAAAAAATCACACAAGCACTCAGCAAAAAACAGTCACAAAAACAAACAGCAAAAATTCAGCAAGAAAACAAACGACCACAAATATATCAAACAAACAGTCTCTCAAACACTTATCAAAAAACACTTTCAAAGATCTACTAACAAACACTTGATCACACAGAACACTAATCTGACAAATACAAAACACAACGCAACGAACAACGGGACAAAAGCACTTGGTTAAATGGGAAGGGACAAAGGGATGTACTTTTGCAATGCAAGTGCGTTTGTGTCTGTCTATTTATGCTGTCTGCGTAGTCCTTAGTCCATTTAGAATTTCACTGATTGTGCCGCTCCCGAGTTGTGAGCATGCGCACAGCGGAGCTGACCATGGTCTCCTTCAAGCGCGCATGCGCGAGCCAGCCGGCCCTTCATTTGCATGGGGTCACGGCTCATTTCAATGAAACCCGCCCACGTCCTTCCCAATTTGTATTACTCCGCCTTACGCCTCTGAAATAACGTTACGCATGCGCAATTTTCTGCGCAAAAGCTATGAGAATAGGGTGATTACGCGGCTACATTGCGCAAGTCTGACGTAAAGGCGGTGCACTACGCCGGTCCAATAATGCGCAGATGTACCTGAATCTGGGCCATAGTTTTTTCTAGACCGTTAAAAATGGTTGTGCTGCTTACAACCATTATTTTACACCATGAACTTATGAGTTTTGGACTTTACTGTTTATGTTTTTATGATTAGTCCTGCAAGTTTTTATTATACTACATCTCTTTAGCGCCACTATTTTCTTTTTTTTTTCATTCAAGTCATCTGAATAATGTCTGATGCCATTGATACAAGACTATTGGACAATTCGTTCACATTCAGAAATTCAAAAATGTGAAAATTCTGAATTTGGAAATTCTGAATTTCTAAAATTCGGAAATTCGGAATTCGAAACTTCAGAAATTCAAAAATTAGAAAATTCATAATTTCGGAAATTCGAAAATTCTTAATTGGGAAATTTGAAGATTCGGATATTCAGAAATTCGGAATTCGGAATTTCGAAAATTTGGAAATTCAGAATTTGGAAATTTGAAAATTCGTAAATTCGTAGATTTGGAAATACAGAAATGTGAAAATTTGTAATTTGAAAATTTGGAATTCGGAAATTCGAAAAATTCGAAGATTTGGAAATTAGAAAATAGGAGAATTCAGAAATTCAAAATTTTAAAAATTGGGAAATTCAGAAATTCGAAAATCCAAATTTTCTGATTTTTGAATTGTTGAATTTCCGATTTTCTAAACTTTAGAATTTTCGAAATTTCAGAAATTTTCGAAGTTTCTGAAATTTTCGAAGTTTCTGAAATTTTCGAAATTTCTGAAATGTTCGAAATTTCTGAAATGTTCGAAATTTCTGAAATGTTTGAAATTTCCGAAATGTTCGAAATTTCCGAAATTTTCGAAATTTCCGAAATTTTCGAAATTTCCGAAATTTTCGAAATTTCTGAAATTTTCGAAATTTCTGAAATTTTCGAAATTTCTGAAATTTTCGAAATTTCTGAAATTTTCGAAATTTCTGAAATTTCTGAAATTTCTGAAATTTCTGAAATTTTCGAAATTTCTGAAATTTTCGAAATTTTCGAAATTTCTGAAATGTTCGAAATTTTCGAAATTTTCGAAATTTCTGAAATTTTCGAAATTTCAGAAATTTTCGAAATTTCAGAAATTTCAGAAATTTTCGAAATTTCCGAAATTTTCGAAATTTCCGAAATTTTCGAAATTTCCGAAATTTTCGAAATTTCCGAAATTTTCGAAATTTCTGGAATTTTCGAAATTTCTGGAATTTTCGAAATTTCCTAATTTTCGAAATTTCCTAATTTTCGAAATTCCGAAATTCTGCATATATGAAATTTCGAAATTCTTAAATTCAGAAATTTCGGAATGAACTAATTTGTTAAAAAATGAATTTGGAAGTAAACAAATTGCACATGTCTAAAGACTATGATCTAAGCCCAAAGCTCATTGCCACAAAATGTACCCCTTACATAGCAAGACTTGTGATATAGAATTGATGCTCAGTGATGTCATCTTTATCTGTCTATAGGTTTGAACAAGCTTTTGTCAATAGCTGGATATTGAGCAGAATAATACCTGGGGATTATTACTTTTGGATTGCTTTACAAGATACCAATGGCACTGGAGAGTATGCCTGGACAGCAGATGGCACAAGGCAAACCCGCTTGTCCTTCACAAACTGGAATGTGGGACAACCCAGTAAGTGCAGTGATAACTTCCTGAGAAGCCCTGCGAACAAAGCTACAGAGCTTTTACTGAGAATAACGATGAGTGGAGTCAGTGCAATGAAATTGATGCCAACATTTTGGCAAAGATATATCTTTCAATTACATTTTAGATATAGTCACTTTTCAGTTTTATTTTACTTTTTGTCTGTTTTAATGGGGCTGATGGGGGGATATTTTTAATAGGTCTGAGGTAGTTAATTGGAGTTATGTAAAGCCCATCGCACCCTTAAATACGACCAATTATCTAAATGTACCTTTCTAAATGGACTCCTATACGGTTTGCAAAAAGGGTGAAATTTTGCTGAAATTTTTAGATTTTTTTATTGAAATCTTGAAACTGAAATTTCTTGGACTGGAAGAAAGAGTAGAATGAGCAAATAAAACTACTAGGATAAAAAAAGGAGGACTTTAATGGCTCCCGCTCATTACCCCAAAGTAAAGATAAAGTACACTAGAATGTAGCATAAACATATACAAAATGTTATTGATTATTGATTAAAAACAGTGGCCCAGATTCACGTACATCGGCGCATTATCGGTCCGGCGTAGCGCACCGCCATTACGTTAGACTTGCGCCATCTAGCCGCGTAATCCCCCGATTCACGTAGCTTTTGCGCAGGAAATTGCGCAAGCGTAAGGTTTTTTCCAGAGGCGTAAGGAGGAGTAATACAAATTGGGAGGGACGTGGGCGTGTTACATTGAAATGAGCCGTGACCCCATGCAAATGAAGGGCCGGCCGGCTCGCGCATGCGCGCGTGAAGGAGACCATGTCAGCTCCGCTGTGCGCATGCTCACAACTCGGGAGCGGCGCAATCAGTGAAATTGGAAATGGACTAGGGCAACGTTGTGAACTACGCAGACAGCATAAATAGACACACACAAACGCACTTGCATTGCAAAAGTACATCCCTTTGTGTCCCTTCCCATTTAACCAAGTGCTTTTGTTCCTGTTGTTCGTTGCAGTGTGTCTTGTAGTTGTCAGATTAGTGTTCTGTGTGATCAAGTGCTTGTTGGTATATTTGTGAAAGTGTTTTTTGATAAGTGTTTGAGAGACTGTTTGTTTGATTGATATATTTCTGAGCGTTTGTTTTCTTGCTTTATTTTTTCTTTTTTCTTTTTTGTGACTGTTTCTTGCTGAGTGCTAGTGTGATTTTTGGGTGTTCGTTTTCTCTTTGTGTGTGTTCTTGCCTGATTGGTTGTGCTTGTATTTGTGACTGTTTTTTGGTGACTGGTAGTGAGTTTGTTTGGAAGTATGACAGAGAGAAAAAGAAAGCTGAATTTTACTGTGGGGGAAAAAAGAATTCTTGCCCGGGCCATTAGCGAGTATGGGCGTTTTCTCCACGGCCCGCAGAGTGCCACCACCACCCCGGCCAGGAGGAGGGAGATTTTGGATAGGATCACGGAGCAGGTGAACTTATCGGGGGAGGGGGAGACACGGACCCGGTCTGGGATTGACAAAAAAATAAATGATCTCCGGCGTCAGGTGAAAAAAAAACTGGCCGCAATGCATGCCCATGCCAGGGGCACAGGAGGGGGCCCACCATGCCGTATTAGGCTTACAGCGACGGAGCATGTGGTGGCCCTGACCTTTCACCGGCATGAAGTGGAGGGCCTGCCAGGCTTTGACACAAGTCCGGTCCCCGTGGTGCCAGGTAAGGTTTTTTTTTCTATCAGGTGTGTAGCATGTGTGGAGGAGGGGGTGAAAGGGAATATGTGCCAAGTGTGTGGATCCTCCAACCTGTGAATGGTTTGTGTCATCCACAGATGTGCAGGAGGGTGCAGGGCCATCTGGCCTGACCGCTCCAACCCCAGGACAGCAGCCTAATGAGGCCCCCCCAACAAGGCCACAGTCCGCGGAGGAGGTTCAAGAGGAGGAGGACGATCATGAGGAGGAGGACGATCATCAGGAGGAGGATAATCATGAGGAGGACGATCATGAGGAGGAGGAGTCAGGCACTGGACGAGTGGTTTGTGCGGACTCTTCCCCTCTGGCTGGCAGAAGCCTGCCCTCCCTAAGGGGGAGCCCCCCCCCCCTCCTCCCCCAACATGGCTCCCCTCACAAGGGCCTCCCCTTCTCCCCGCCCACAACCATCAGCTGGAGGTAGGATGTCATCCCAGAGCACCAGGGGGGCGCCCAATCTCCTGCCCGCCAGTCTGCGAAGGGACCAGGCCCTCCAGACCCGCCATCTGGGACAGCTCTGCCAGACTTTTGGGCGGGTGGAGGAGAGCCTGTCCTCCATGAAGGATACGCTGGGTAACCTGGACTCCCACTCCCGGGCTTTCACAACCTGCCTAAATGAACTGCAGACTACAGCAGCAGGCGTTGGGCAGGATGTGAGGGCCCTTACCCAGGCTATCCAGGCCAACATGGCAACACTTGGTGCTTCCCTGGACAGAATTGCCGTGGCCTTGGAGGGCAGGCCGCCAGGTGGGCAGATATCAGGGGCTGCTCCTCCTTCCCCGGGTATGCCCCTCCCCCATGAGTCTCCACTGAGGGGCCGGAGGCGCCCCAGGCGTGGCTCACGCAGAGGGCAATAATTTTTTCCCCCCCTTTTTTTTTTTGGCTGACATTTTTTGCGTTTTTTTTTTTTTTGGCTGACATTTTTTTTTTTTTTTGCTGACATTTTTTTTCTATTTTGGGTTGTGCTCCTGACTGCTCTTCCCTCAGAAGACGGGGGATCCTCGGTTAGGGGTTGATTGTCTGGTTGGGGGGTCAGGTCATCACGTAGCTCAACCTGCAGGCCCTTCCTCACTGCGAGACTGTGCAGCATGCAACATGCAACGATGATATGGCACACGAAGTTTGGGGAATACAACAGTGTACCCCCAGACTTATCCAGGCATCGGAAACGTGACTTCAGGATGCCAAAGGTGCGCTCCACCACTGCTCGGGTTTTGATGTGTGCTTGATTGTATCTTTCCTCCCCTGGGGTTTGGGGGTTCCGGATAGAAGTCATGAGATGGGGTCCCAGTGCATATGCAGAGTCACCTGGAAGGGAAAAGACAGGAGCATGTTAGTCATGCATGTGCCACTTGTGAGGTGTGCATCACGGGAGGGGATAGTCATGCCTGACTCCCATGTCACTCACCAACCAGCCAGGTGTTCCCATACACGTTCTGATAGAATTCCATTCGGATGTGGCATTGATTGTAGATGTAGCTGTCATGGGTGGATCCGGGGTGTTTGGCACGGACGTGCCATATGAGGCCTTGGGCATCAACTATCACCTGTACGTTGATGGAGTGCCAATTCTTCCGATTGCGGTACATGTGCTCTGTCTCATAGGGGGGCTGGAGTGCCACATGTGTGCAATCAATGGCCCCCACAGTGCGTGGGAATCTGGCAATTCTGTAGAAATCTGTCATTGCCTTCAGCCGCAGGTCCTCAGTGGTGGGTTTGATGATTTGGTTGGCCAAGCGTGTGAGGATTGCAGGGACAACCTGGTGCACACATCTGCTCATGGAGGACTGTGACATCCCAGCCACCACTCCACTTGTACGCTGAAAAGAGCCACTGGCAAGGAAATGGAGTGTTGCCAGGACCTTGACCAGTGGCTGCACTGCTTGTGAGCGTTGTGTTGGGCTGGTGATGTCCTCCTGCAAGGTTGTGGTTAATTCCAGGATGGCATGAGGGGTGAATCTGAAGATGCGATACACCTCAGAATCACTCATGCCAAACAGGTCTATGCGTGTGCGGTATATCCTCTCCCGTGCCCTCTCCCGTGCCATCCTCCGTGCCCTCCTCCTTCTTTGGTCATCTAAATTCACTAGTGCAGCTATGAGCGACGATGCCCCTGGCATGTTGGCAGTCAAATTGTAGTGCAACACGTGTGTGTGTGGTCTGCTCCTCAGTAACGGTGTTGCTTTCTGTGAGATGTAGACGTTTTTTCAAAATTTAGACCAGCTTTTAGGTGCTCTAACTTTAGACAGGACATTTTGCTGTTGCGCACATCGCGTAGCCTGCGCAGCAACTGCGTTGTTTTGTGGATCCCCGCAACTCCCTCATTAGCATATTTGACTAGCAAATCAATGGTGTGTCTAGCGCATTTTTGCGCGGACGGATGCGTCTGTCTAACGAAATTACGCCGGACAAAAAAAAGTAGATTTCTGGCGTAAATCGTTTTCTGAATCGCGCGCATCTAAACGCACGCGCACATTTAGACTTACGCACGCGCAACACCAGTTGCGCAGGCGTAATCGCTCTGTGAATCTGGGCCAGTATTTTTATACTGTTTTTAATGAATTATCAATAACATCTTGTATACTTTTATGCGTTACATTCTAGTGTATTTTTTCTTGGGGGTAATGAGTGGCAGCCATTAAAGTCCTCCTTTTTTGTATCCTAGTAGTTTCTAGACATGTGTAATTTGTTTAGTTCCCTATTAGTTTTTTAACGAATTTTGACAAATTAGTTAATTCCGACATTTCCGAATTTTTTACAATTTCAGAATCTTTGAATTTTCAGATTTCCGAAATTTTGAATTATGAATTTTCAAATTTCCGAATTTTATAATTCCGAATTTTTGGAATTTTGGAAATACCGAATTTTGGAAATTCAGAAATTTGAAAATTCGAAATTTAAAAAATTCAGAAATTCAAATTTTTGGAAATCCGGAAATTTGAAATTTCAGAAATTCGAATTTCAGAATATTGAAATTTCAGAAATTCTAAATTTGAAAATTTAAAAAGCGGAAATTTGAAAATTTAAAAATTCGGAAATTCGAAATTTAAACAATTCGAAAATTCAGAATTCAGAAATTTGGAAATTCGATAATCTAAATTTTCAGATTTTAATATTTTTAGTTCAAATTTGAGCTTTGGAAAAATCAAAAATCAAAAATTAAAAAATCGGAAATTCGAATATCGGAAATTCGAAAATCGGAAAATCAGAAATTCAAAAATCCAAAAATTAGAAAATCGGAAAATTCGAAAATCGAAAATTTGAAAATCGTAAATTCGAAAATCAGAAATTCTAAAATTCGGAAATCGAAAATTTGAAATTCCAAAAATTAGAAAATCCAAAATTGGAAATTCGAAAATTCGAAATTCCAAAATTTTTAAATTCTAAAATTAAAAAAATTAAAAATCGAAAATTCCAAAAAATCTGATTTTTGAATATTTGATTTTCAAATTTTCGAAATTCCAAAATTTCAGAGTTTTTGGATTTCGAATATTTGAATTTCTGATTTTCGAATTTTAGTTTTTCTAATTTTTGATTTTCGAATTTTCGAATTTCCAATTTTCTAATTTTTGGATTTTAAAAGGAGTGGTATACCAAAGATGCTGCTACTGGTAGCAGGACTTTTTTTTACCATCCTGCTAGCACACCGCTCCGGTATGAGCCCTCGGGGGTTTAACATTGGAGAGACAGCAGAAGCTCTTTCAGGGCACTTTGCATGCGCTATTTTTTGCGTTATAGCGCCTGCAAAGCGACCCAGTGTGAAAGGGGTCCTACAGAAGCCCTGCTCAGTAGAATCTACAGACTGATTCTGTAGATAGATATGAGACAGACAGACAGAGAGACCTTTGATTTAATCCTAAATTCTCTAAGTTTAATATCTTTTGAGATTTCCTTAGGTTGCAATGGAGGGTGTGTCGTTATGACCAGACCACATCTTGGCCATTGGGAAGTGAAGGACTGTAAGAGCTTCCTTGCAATGTCATTGTGTAAGAAGCCTCTAACCACAACTGAAAAGGAGGAAGACTGGGATACACCAACAATAGACAAGAAGCAGCAATGTCCTCTATCATGGGACTCAGAACCAAACCTGGAGCACTGCTATAAGGTAAAACATTCACTGAAATAATGCAGAAGAAATCGGTTTGTAGACTGGACAAAATTCAAAAAGGTACATCATATTATACATCATCTTTGGCCACCCAATACACCAAGTATAGATGATGACCAGGAGCAGGTGGAAGCATTCGCAAGAAAAAGTGACAAGGGGGAAAAAAACTTTCATAGTTGGGTGATTGTAAGCATTGGCTAGTTAGATGTGGGCAGGGGTCAAGTCCTGGGGAAAAAAGTGTGGGAACTCCCACCCAAGATCCCACCAAAAAAAAAATGATCCGCTCACATGCATAATTACTAAACAGCATGTTTTTGTTTTTTTTTGATCCACTGTACCTTTATGTTACTGCCCGCTTCATGTATATGGATTCATCGGGTAGTGTGCGGGTATTCCGTCACTTCCTCGATGCCGCAATGTCTCCTGGGAGCTTTTCTCATTGTTCCCAGGAGACATTGCTGAGGTCTGCCGCAAGTTATCGCGGGATTTAGAAAATAACTCCTTTCTAAATCCTGCGATAACTCATGGCAGACATCCGCAATGTCTCCTGGGAACAATGACAAAATCTCCCAGGAGACATTGCGGTATCGAGGAAGTGACGGAATATCCGCACACTACCCGATGAATCCATATAAAGGAAACGGCCAGTAACATAAAGGATTACTAAGGTTCGCCTGCCCCTGACAGTGACTCGAGCTGGTCATCGCTGCTTAGTGAAGGATTGGCTCGGGGTGGCTCGGCTGCTCTAGTCCTGCAAAGGGAACTGAGTTCCTGCTGTGAAAAAAGTGCAGGAACTCCGTTCCCACGCGTTCCCGCAGGACTTGAGCCCTGGATGTGGGCTGCCTCCAAATCATAAATCAGTATCATGTCATCCAAAGACTAGTGGTGTATTTTGGTTTTGTGCTGTCCTAGGCAAGACTTAAAGTGACACTTAGGTTTGTTTTGAATTTTTTTAAATAAAAAACATGTCATACTTACCTCCACTGTGCAGCTCGTTTTGCACAGAGTGGCCCTGGACGCCGTTTTCTGGGATTCCCCTGGCAGCTCTCTCGGCACCTCCCCGCATCAGATAACATCCTCTGGAAAGCGCTCTCCCCAAGGGAGGTTACCTTGTGGGCACGCTCCCGAGTCCTGCATTTGGTGTCCATAGCCTTGCCCCCGGCGCCCACGTCATTGGATTTGATTGACAGCAGCGGGAACCAATGGCTGTGCTGCTATCAATCTATCCAATGAAGAGCCGAGAACCCCGAGCAAAGATCCAGCGCGTTCTCGCTGCGGGACTTTCCAGGACTCAGGTAAGTAAAATGGGGGGCCGGTAATAGTCAGATGTTTTTTCACCTTAATGCAGAGGATGCAGGAGGGTTTACAAACCCTTTAAATCGAGCATCTACATTTGTCCCACCACTTCCTGTCTGTTGACACCCGCTGCAATCTGATTCTGTCCGCCAAAAACAGACGGATGGGAGATCTATTCCCCATCTGTCTGGAGGATCGGATGGCAGTCGGATGGAAATGGGGATCAGTGGGATCAGTGGAGTGGAAGTGAGAGGGAGCTTGCCCTCCTGAAAAATACCGCCCTTCTTGTTTGCCTTGTGGTAGATATGCACCTGCCAAAGACTTCTAGTTGAAATTCTCACGGCTATTAGATAAATGTGGATAATGATCCCATGAAGGATGCACAGTAATACATCAAACAGAACGTTCTTCTTGTGTGCATGGGTAATGTCCTCAATTAAGCTCCAAGTCGTTTGTCATTTTCCAACTATTGCATGATCCCAGTTTGCACTGTAGTGAATCATCCCAGTATATGGAACAATCTTACCATCTGCTAAAGATAATCACATTGCCTCCCTGCCTACACACTCCCCAAAATTAAACTATAACACACCACCACCCTCCCAAGCTTCACACTAAATAATAAAGAAAATTATCTAACAGCTCTGCAGAAACTGAATCATTTATAACTCTCAAATAAATACATTTAACCAACAAGTTTTTCATATACAAAAGTTAAAAGTATGCGTTATATTTTACTAAAATATAATTTGTCTTATTATTATTATACACGATTTATATAGCACCAACAGTTTGTACTTTTGCTTGAGATATAATGGGGACAGTACAGCTACAATACAATTCAAGACAAGAGGGCTAGGGGGGGCTAAGCTGGTAGCTTACATTCTAAAAGGGAAGATCAAGTGATACAAAAGGTAATAACAGTGATAGGTGAGTTCATAGAGAAAGTATAAGTTAATTTCTTAGGTGGTTTAGGCTTCTTTGTAGTGATGAGTCTTCAGGGATCAACTAAGGCTGCATTCACACTTGAGCTGACCGTGTAGCCAGGTGCAATCTGCTTTCTCCACTGCAGGTTGCGCTTCTCCTCAGTGGCGCTGTAGTACAGTTCCTCTATAGTTTCCTGGATCACTGGGGAAGCATTCTGGTTGGGTGCTTCTGCCCCATGTAACTCTGTCAGCCATCTAGGGTCAGGCAGAGCCTATTTAAAGCAGAGCTCCACCCTAAAGTGAACTCACGCTGATTGGAACGCCCCCCCCTCCGGTGTCACATTTGACACCTTTCAGGGGGAGGGGGGTGCAGATACCTGTCTAAAGAACGCGCTGGGAACACTCGGCTTCCAGCACACATCGGGAGCCAATCGGCGGGCGCAGTGCGACTCCCGCATGGGCCGTAGGGAACCGGGCAGTGACGCCGGAGCGTTTCACTTCCTGGTTCCCTCACCATGGATGGAGGGGGGAGCAGCGATCGCTCGCCCTCTGCTGCGGACGGCGCTAGACTCCAGGACAGGTTAATGTCCTAATATTAAAAGTCAGCAGCTGCAGTATTTGTAGCTACTGGCTTTTAATATTTTTTTTTTTGAGCGGACATCCGCTTTAAGACCTGGCTCACAGGTATCTGGCCTGTTAGGGACAGTACTAGACATGAGTAAAAGAGAGAGTGCACTGACCCTAGTGTGACACCGTTTATTAAATAAGGTATAGACAAATTAATGTAGTAAACTCATATTGTGCAGATAAAAACAAGCGCATCCATAGAGGCTGTGGTTTCTCTCCTGAGTCCAGAAATTCAAGTTGGATGTGAAACGAACTGACAGACTCTGTCTAATAGTCCACGACTAGCCACTGACAAACTGCATGAGAGCCGCCCGCTCTCAGTGAAGATCCTGGAAAGCAGAGAGACTCCACACAAGGCCACGTGCACGTAATCCTCAGATGCCAGGTGATAAATGGCACTTGGTGGTTGTAATGACTACGCGTTTCAGAGGGCATGGCCTCCTTCTTCAGGTCTACCATGTTGTCTCATAGGAGCACATGATATTAGACAGACTGTCAGTTCGCTTTACAACCAGATTGGATTTCTGGACTCTGGAGAGCATTCACAGCCTCTATGGATGCGCTTGTTTTTATATACACAATGTGAGTGTACTACATTCATTTGCCTATATCTTTTTTAATAAACAGTGTCACACTAGGGCCAGTGCGCTCTCTCTTTTACTCTTGTGTAGTACTATCCTTACTCTATCAACTCGCAAATGCACACCAAACCTGGGAGCCAGGGCCTTAAATAGGACCCACCTGGTTGTGTTTCAATAGCCAATGAATATTCCCTATTTTAACACGAAATCTGCTCCCTGCCAATCATGAAGCGAGTCAGAGATAGGGTGACCACTGACCACATTTCCAAACTACAATTCAGGGACACCCCCTTTTCCAAAAATCAGCTTGTACTATAATGAATCACAGCACAGTGATTGGACACAAGAGGCGGGATTTATGATTTCTCCAATCACAAGCAGGGGGTGGGGATTGTGCTCCTCCAGGCATTCCCGGCCAGGACAAGTACTGTCAGTGAGTAAAGCGGTTTTGTGGCAGCCTTTTTTGGGGGCATTAGTTTGGCTTGGGGGGTGGCTGAATCAGTTTCATTCCGGGACACTGAATTGTCCTGGAATTAAGGTACCCGGGACAGACCTGCCAAATGCGGGACTCTCCCGGGCAATCCGGGACACGTGGTCACCCTAGTCAGAGACCTGTTTCCCGATTGTCCGAAAGGAGAAGTAGTCTGATTGGCCAACGAGGAGGAAAAAGTAGGCGGAAGCTGCTGAGCAGGTGAAGCCGCGCGTGGTGCCCGCCGCCCGTGATGCCTGTGGAGGAGAGAAGGGGAAGCCAGTCGTGATGCACGCCATAGATAGGGTAGGTGGTTCGGACCCAACCAATTGAAAATTCAGGGATTTTGTATATTGAGTGTTTTGGCGCTTAAAGCTACAAAACGCTCAGGAGTGAATGGGGGTTAAAGGTGGACAGGGTGTGGGATAGATAGACAAAAACATCATAAAGGCAATCTAAAAACAAACAATAAAGACTCAAGACTTGTATTTAAAGAGCCTGTTGGTTAAATGTACTCACTAAGAGTTGTTGTAAAATAATATATGATATATATGATAGAAGTGCAGTAACTGGTTTCTAGCTGTCAAGTTAAATTGTTTAGGAGAGGTTGAACAACGTCCCGTGTACACGAGCCTTAGTTTACCTTAGTGGTTTACCATATCTGAAAGGCAAAAACCTCGTACACATGACCGGTTTTCCTGTTGGGAAAACTGCCATGAGAGCTTTTGGCCGGGAAAACCGGCCACGTGTATGCTCCATGGCAGTTTTCCCGACAGGAAAACTGCTGAAAAAAAAAAAAGAGGATTCCCGGCGGTTTTTAACCCGACAGTTTTCCTATGGGAAACACTGCAATGGAGCATACACAGGGATTCCCGACCAAAGCTCTCATGGCAGTTTTCCTGTCGGGAAACCCGGTCATGTGTAGGGGGAAAAAGTTACCGAGCAGGTTCTCTGGTTTTCCCCTCGGGTTTCCCAGCTGACTTTTTACAGCCGGGATTCCCGTATGTGTGTACAAGGCTAAACTTATCCCATGATGCACCTTCATCCGACCCAGGGTCTGCACATATAGTCGTATACAATTATTTCTGTGATGCATGTTTCTTGGTGCAGCCATAAATCTGACCCGCACATCTTCTCTTACAGGTCTTCCACCATGAGAAAATGCTAAGAAATAGGACCTGGCAGGAAGCGGAGAACTTGTGTCAAGATTTTGGTGCCCATCTTGTCAGCTTTTCACATTTAAACGAAGAGAAGTTTCTTACAGAACTTTTAAGCAGCATGTTTAATCGGTATGTATGTACAAGTATCTAAAAAAAAAAAAATTCTGTGGGTTCCTACTTGGAAAGTCTGCCTGGAGGCTTGGTTAACCAATTCAGCTCCGGAGGATTTGGCTGCCCAATGACCGGGCCATTTTTAGAGCTTTTTTTTTTTATGCCTGTGTGTCAGGTGATTTTTTCCCCTCCATTTTGCTTGTCATTTCTAACATCCTCAAAGTTCTGATATATCAGTTACATGGAGAGGACTGCATTTAGCTACTGCTATGCGCAGAAAATGACTACAGTTTTTAGTAAGGAGTCCAAAATTCTGGGCTGCGAATGTGGGCTTAGGAAATTAATGCAACAGGTTTCCAAAGAACATCAATGGAAATTGTTCAGTTAAGTTCTTAACCACTTCAGTCACGGAGGATTTGGCTGCCCAATAACCGATCCATTTTTTTTTCGTTTTGACACTGTGTCGCTTTAACTGACAATTGCGCGGTCGTGCGACATTGCACACAAACAAAATTGGAGTACTTTTTTTTTTCCCACAAATAGAAATTTCTTTTGGTGGTATTTGATCACCTGTGCAATTTTTAAAATTTTTTAAAATAGCAACAATTTTGAAAGAAAGCAATATTTTTTACTTTTTGCTATAATAAAAATGCCCCAAAAATATATAAAAAAATTTTTTTTTCCTCTGTTAAGGCCGATATGTATTCTTCTGCATATTATTGGTTAAAAAAAACACAATAAGCATATATTTATCGGTTTGCGCAAAAGTTATAGCGCCTAAAAAATAGGGGATAGATTTATGGCATTTATATTAATATATATTTTTTACTAGTAATGGTGGCGATTTGTGATTTTTATCATGACTGTGACATAATGGAGGACACATCGGACACTTGTGATGCTATTTTGGGACTGTTGTCATGTATACAGCGACCAGTGCTATAAAAATGCACTGATTACTGTGTAAATGACATTGATAGGGAAGGGGTTAACCACTAGGGGGCGAGGAAGGCGTTAAGTGTGTCCTAGGGAGTGATTCTAACTGGCGGGGCTAGGCTACAAGTGACATGACAGTGAACACTGCTCCCGATGACAGGGAACAGTAGATCAGGGCCCTGTCACTAGGCAGAACAGGGAAATGCCTTGTTTACAAGGGCATCTCCCCGTTCTGCCTCTTCGTGACACGATTGTGGGCACCTGGCCGACATCGAGTCTGCGGGACCCGGAGGCACGCTCACCGAGCAGGTACGTCCCTTTGCGCAGCTGTGCCATTCTGCCGAGGTATATAAACGTGTGGCGGTCGGCAAGTGGTTAAACCATGGATTAGATTATACAGTAGTTCTGTATAACTATCACCCAGTGTCCATGCCTCTGCTTCACCGGCATTATAATCATTTCTGTATGTAAAGCATCATTTCTAACACTTCCTCACCTATTCAAAACTACAATGTAAAAGGACTGAACAAGTGGCTTGGCCAAGCTACAAAATGCCTTCAACATTATAGTCCAGTTGAATGTGACCAACTACTACTAAATATAGCATGACCACGATAATTATAGTAAAATTCTCTTTTGATATGTTACAGAGATGATCATAGACAATTCTGGATTGGATTTAGTAACAGTAATCCATCTTCCGAAGGGTCTTGGGAGTGGTCAGATGGAACTCCGGTGCGTATTATCACCTATAAAAGGCTCACTTACATGCTATTAAAATTTATACTAAAATTTATTTATTTCTGTTTGTTTTTGTTTTTTATCCTGCTGAACCTTTAAAGTGGATGTAAACCCACTCATCCTTTCTGAACTACTGCCATAGTGCTGATCTATAAGGATATAGATGCCTCCTGCATGTTTCCTTACCTGTCAAATGTTTCCCCTGTTACCTGTTTGTTATAAGAACTGAAAAACTTCAGATTCTGTGGGTGGATCTGTTGTCTGGCACTCGGTGGGTGGAGTTGTGATGTCAGTAGACTCCCTGCCCACCTCTACACTTCCCTTGTCAACATGCATTTTCTCCTGTGTATTTCTTACACTGAATTCTGCTATGATCACTAACATCCAGTCAAAATCCAGAAAAGTACTTGACTTCAGAAAAGGAGTGGGGGTGGGAATTAAAAAATAATGCCCGCCTCCAGGCTGGTGCATGAGATATGTAAATAACCTATCACTCACAGCAAGGGGGCGGAACGGACTAAGGTTTTTCTCTGTAAGTCCGTTTTATTTCACTGAACATTAAAAGAGGATTACTCAGCGCTGAATTAACTCTGTGTGGTAAGACTGGGCACAGATGATAGAAAATCTTATACTGTACATTTAACACACCTAGGCTGCTCAGCCGAGACTTAAAGTGAGATGCATAGTCATGCAACACTGTACCCAAATTTATTTTTATTTTTTTACTTTTCTCTTTTTCTTCACACAAAGGAATTTTTATTTTATTTATTTTTATTTTTTACAAAAAAAGTAAGAATAAAGACCAAATATTTAGAAAAAAATGTTTTTTTCTTAGTTTCTGTCAGTAAATTTTATAAGTAATTTTTCTCCTTCACTGATGTGCGCTGATGAGGCTGCACTGATGGGCACTGATAGGCTGCACTTATGGGCACTGATGAGGTGGCACTTATGGGCACTGATTAGGTGACACTGATGAGAAGGCACTAACCCACCAGTGCCACTGATAGGTGGTACTGGTGGGCACTAATAGGTGGCACTGGTGGGCATTAATAGGTGGCAGTGGTGGGCACTGATAGGCAGCACTGGTGGGCACTGATAGGCGACACAGATAGGCAGCACTGATGGGTACCACTGATGGGCACCTATGTGAGGCACTGATGGGCATTGATGAGCAGGACTGAGGAGAAGGCACTTATGGGCATTGATGGGAGGTACTGACTGGCATCACTTATGGGCACTGACTGGTGGCACTGATTGGTGGAACTGATGGGCACTGATTGGTGGAACTGATAGGCACTGTTGGGGCTTTCCTGTAATCAGTGCCCTGATCACCTGCCCAGGTCTCCCCTGCGATGAAATACCGCTGATTGGCACTTGTCGCTATACACTCTGTCAGTGTTAAGGCGAGGAGAGCCGATAAACAGCACTTCTGTATTTACATGTGACCGGCTGTGATTGGACACAGCTGATCACATAGTTAAAGAGCTAAGGCCACTATGACACAGCGTGGACACTGCTCTGTGCGCATCCCCAGGTGCGAGATAGTAGGCGCTCTGGGGCCTATGACGTCCTCCCAGACCGAGAGCCGCACCGTCCCTCCGTCATTTGACGGTGGGTGGGGATGGCAAGTGGTTAAAAATGACCTTTCCTTTTCAATCTGCAGCATAATACTGTTCTGTAAAATGCAATATGGCAACTCGGAGGCCTTCTGTACAGTGATATAGAACGCCCCACAGAAATGTAATTTCCTGCTTATGTGATTGGCTTATTGATTTCCCCAGAAATCTGCACTAAGATAAAAGTTAGATTTTGTCCATCCACTGCAATAAAAATGTAATTTGGTGAGCTACTCTCAAAGGGAAATTATGTCTAAGGCCGGATTCACACTTGTCCGACAAACGCTCCGACATTGGGAGCTCATGCCGCATGACGTGTGAAAATGAAGTTTCCCTATGAGAGCCGTCTTAACTGGTCCGACACAAGTCGGTCCGACTTTGAAAACGCTCCCTGTACTACTTTGGTCCAACTTTGATCCTACTTCAGCCCATTGAGTATCATTGAAGTCGGATCAAAGTAGGATCCTTGTCCTAACCATCCGATATTTGACATCCGACACGTGATTACAGCAGCAGTAAAAGGAATTTATCTCACTCTGGGATTGTTTTGATTGGTCAAAGAACAAGTCAGACTATCACAAAGTCGGATCAAAGTAGTATCCTGTTCATGAAAGTCTGATGGATGTAGGACCGATGTCGCAGAGTAAAGTAGGATGAAAGTTGTACTGCTGTCGTGTAGTATAGTGTGGACCCAGCCTTTAGGGTTCACACCATACTACACGACAGCAGTACTACTTTCATCCTACTTTACTCTGCGACATCAGCAGTGGTGTATTTAGGTTTTGTGCTGCCCTAGGCCTGACGAAACCCGTGACCCCCTAATTTAAATATGACCCACCCCTTCCCACCCTTTCCTGTCAAGGCCACACCCCCAATTAGGACCCGCCCTGGCATTTTCCAGTGAGAACACCAGTTCTGAGGGCCTTGGGGGGGGCAGTAGAGTCCCTTAACTTTCAGCAATTTACTCTGACTTCTCGTTTTGCTATGAAGCCCGTCAGCTGACTTTTTGACAGTTTTTAGCCTCCCGACATGGCATCTGTCTCTCTCTAGCTTAGAACTCAGGTGGGAGGTCCACTGTTATTACAGAACAGTCAAAACTAGAAACGATGCAAAGCCCTCCCCACCAGTTGAGCAACGCCACCCACCCACACAACAACTCATTGGTTGGGGTCTGCTGCTATAGCCTCCTCCATGTGTATGGGCTTCCTCCCTAATGGTGGCCCTGCCAGTATTATTATACCGGCAGTAGTGTGGCTGCTTTATGGGGGCACTAGACTGATTTGCCTCCCGGCCCAGTCCACCCCAAGACTGACACAACACTAAAAGTCAAGCCACAAGGACTCTTTTCGTGCTGCCCCCCTGCAAATTGCTGCCCTAGGCCTGGGCCTTGTGGGCCTAGGCCAAGATACAGCATTGGACATCGGTCCTATCATGAACAGGATACTACTTTGATTGACTTTGTGATAGTCTGACTTGTTCTTTGACCAATCAAAACAATCCCAGAGTGAGATAAATTCCTTTTACTGCTGCTGTAATCACCGTGTCGGATGTCAAAAGTCAGATGGTTAGGACAAGGCTCCTACTTTGATCCGATTTCAATGATATTCAATGGAGTGAAGTAGGATCAAAGTTGGACCAAACTAGTACAGGGAGCATTTTCAAAGTCGGACCGACTTGTGTCTTGTTTCACACGTCATGCGACATGAGCTTCCAACGTCGGAGCGTTTGTCGGACCAGTGTGAATCCGGCCTTAGGGATGAAGACCCTAACATTTCCCTCATTAGAGCCCTGCAGGTACAGCAGCTGATTGATAATTATAAAACCACTCCTATACAGATTCACTGTGAATATGGACACAGACAAACAAACAGCTATTTCTTCAGAATAACAAAAGCTAGAAATCTGCAACAAAGTTTGGTAATATCTTTGTAATGTACAGAGGGGAATGTTTTTTTCTCAAAAAAAGTAGAGTTAATTTTTAATGTATAAAAATTAAAAATTCCAGATAAAACCACTTATATGATATGTGCACAGGTCAGCACTATGTAAACAACCTACATCCAATCATCAGCGCTTAGGTAATGACATTGCACTTTAGAAATCACACAGGCATTTTCACCCTTCGCAGCTCTTCTGAAGCCCATTTATTGGATACAGATATTTACAATTTAAAAGATTAATGTATTCATGCCTAACGTTGGACAAAATAAATAATACATATTTTATTTGTAGTTTTCTTTCTCGGTCTGTACAGGCTAAAATACAACTATTCTTCTGTTGCAGGTTGTATCTGCATATTGGGAAGATATATATTCTAGTGGGAAATCTGTGCGCTGTGCCGCTTTTAATGCAAATAAGACATTCATTTCATTAGATTGTGAGGAAAAGCTGGAATGGATCTGCAAATTTCCAAAAGGTACAATATTACTGTGCTATACGAGGGAGGTTCTGTTCAATGCATTATTCCGATTTTTTGATGATTCTCGTTCTGTATTTTTCCTGATTCTCGTTCTGAATGTTTCATACAAATACTAGCATTAGCACAACTGTCTAGTGATACATTTCAAAATATTTGGCCAAAAAAAAAAAAGGCTGTCTAAAGGTGCCCACTGCCCAATGGTGTCAGGACATGCATGTTTATTCCAATCATTGAATGGTATTTTTAATTAATAAGAAATGCACAAACGTAGATGTCCAACAAGGGAAAATGCATATGTTTGTTCTTATGGAAAAGGGAAGGGGAGCACTCTAGAGCAGGGGTAATAAACCTGGGGCCCATTAGCTGTTGTGGAACTACATTTGCCATGAGGCATTGCAAGGCTGGCTGTTACTATTACTCCCAGAGAAATTATGGGACTTGTAGTTCTGCAACAGCTTAAAGGACCCCAGGCTGTCTACCCTTGATCTAGAGAACTTCTCATAGAGCAGGGGTCTCCAAACTTTCTAAACAAAGGGCCAGTTTACTGTCCTTCAAACTTAGGTGGGCTGGACTGTGGCCATTAGGAGTAGAAAAGTGTCCGATGTCAGTGGAAAAAAAACAATTCCCCGTTGTGGGTGTCAGTGGGAAGAGGATTTGTGCCCCATCGTTGGTGCCATTGGGCCCCATTGTTGGTGTCATTGGGAGAAATTGTGCCCCATCGTTGGTGTCAGTGGGAGGAATTGTGTCCCATCGTTGGTGCCATTGGGTCCCATTGTTGGTGTCATTTGGAGAAATTGTGCCCCATCGTTGTTGCCATTGGACCCCATTGTTGGTGGCATTGGGAGGAATTGTGCCCCATCATTGGTGTCAGTGGGAGGAATTGTGCCCCATCGTTGGTATGACGGGTGTCATTGGACCCCATTGATAGTGTAAGTCGGGGTAATTATGCCTCATTGTTGGTATGAATGGATGAAATAGTACCCCAGGGGCCAGATAAAAGCAAGCAAAGGGCCGCATCTGGCCCCTGGGCCGCACTTTGGAGACCACTGTCATAGAGAATGCTCCTCTCTGCCAATCCCTTCACTGGCTTCCCCTACCTGTAGTGCTAATGTACTCCCATTTCCAAACTGCAAACACTATAAATTCACAGGCCTGAAAAAATACAATTATGTAAATCTGGCTTTATAGTGTTGTGCGCCCTTAAAAAGGAACTGCAGTCTGCTCAACTTATTCGTAATAAAAACATCATTGCCATTCTGAAGCTTCCCTCAAACCACTTTCATATTTTCTATATACTGTATTTGCCAAATATGCTGCAGAAATCTCCCTCCACTGAGTCTGGCTGCAGCCATGTTAACTGTGGGCAGCTGAAGCTGCTGCCTGTTCACTTCCTGGATTTACACAGACACACTGAGGCACACCTTCAGCTCTGCAGCTCACATTGGCTCTCTTATGACCCATCCCCCCTCCCTTCCTGGCAAACTCTCAGGCCTCGTACACACGAGGGGGTCCGATGGACCGTTTCAGCAGACATCTCCGCTCGTGTGTATGGGCTAGCGGACAGATTTCTCCACCCGACAGATTTCAAAGCATGCTTTGAAATCTATCCGGTGGGAATCTGTCCGCCCGACATGTCTGCTGGTTAGTACACTTACCAGCAGACATGTCGTCCACCACCGCCGCCGCGCCGCCGCCGAATGGATTCGGCGCATGCGCGGAAGTGTTCAACTTCCTGGTGCGGTGACGTGGCGGCGTCAACGTCACCGCCGCGTCACCGCCACGTCACCGCAGGCGGGGAATTTGATCCGATGGTGTGTACACGCCATCGGATCAAACTCCCGATCGGACATATCCGATGGAAATGGTCCGCGGACCGTTTTCATCGGATATGTCCGATAGTGTGTACGAGGCCTAAGAGTGAGAGAGGGAGCTGTGTATGATGTCATAGGCCTAGGCTAATGGCCAGGCAAGAAACAGGAAGTGGGCTGTATAAGGTACAGTATTTACTGGCAGACAAAAAATGTTTTACTATCCAAAGTTAAAACAAGGGGAGAAGATCTGATATATGGAAAGATGAAAAATGGCTAAAGGTCCGCTTTAAACACCAATGAAAGCAGACAAACTTTAAAAGCTAACCCAAAAGTATAAAGTTGCAAGCATTTGAAGCAGATAGTTCATCAGAAATATTATTACATACTGTAACTGCTAAACAATAATATTTCTCTATGTTTATATTTTTTTTCTAGGGGTCAAACCGAAGTTTCCAGACTGGCATGTTATTGGTATGAATTAAGATGAATTTAATTTTTTTTTTTTTTATTGTAATTTTTTTTTTTTTTTTTTTTTTTAAAAGCCTGTGGCATGTTATTAGTACAAATTAAGTTGAACTTGAATATTTTTTTTTTTTTTAATGTAATTTCTTTTTTTTATTATTATTATTTTTTTAAAGCCTGTGGTGTGTGAAACACAGACTAACACCCGTTGCAAAAAAAAAAGTGCACAGGGTGTACACATGAACCTCCTTCCATGAGGAAGAACCCTTACCCTGATCTCCTGGGGCTCAAGGCTCCTGACAGGGACTGAGGTTCTCACTGGCCCAGCTAGCCGAAACCCAGCGGACCCAGGGCCGTCTTTAAGGCAGGGCAAAACCGGCAGCTGCCCTGGGCACTGTCATTAAGGGGGGTAAATTCTTCCGGGGCTGAAGTGGTTAAACAACTATGAAGAGAGTGAGGTAACGGTGTGTAGAATAAATGGAAAGCTGTTTTATTTTTGCAAACAAGAAAAAAAAAAGTGAACAAAGGGAAACTCATCCTTTAACCACTTAAGACCCAGACCATTTTGTTGCTAAAGGACCAGGCCTCTTTTTGCGATTCGCCACTGCGTTATTTTAACTGACAATTGCGCGGTCGTGCAACGTGGCTCCCAAACAAAATTGGTATCCTTTTTTCCCACAAATAGAGCTTTCTTTTGGTGGTATTTGATCACGTCTGCGGTTTTTATTTTTTGCGCTATAAACAAAAATAGAATGTCAATTTTGAAAAAAAATATATATATTTTTTACTTTTTGCTATAATAAATATCCCCCAAAAATATATAAAAGAACATATTTTTTCCTTAGTTTAAGCCAATACGTATTCTTCTACATATTTTTGGTAAAAAAAATTGCAATAAGCATTTATTGATTGGTTTGCGCAAAAGTTATAGCGTCTACAAAATAGGGGATAGTTTTATGGCATTTTTATTATTATTTTTTTTTTTACTAGTAATGACGGCGATCAGTGATTTTTATCGTGACTGCGACATTATGGCAGACACATCGGACACTTTTGACACTATTTTGGGACCATTGTCATTTTTACAGCGATCAGTGCTATAAAAAATGCACTGATTACTGTGAAAATGACACTGGCAGTGAAGGGGTTAACCTGTAGGGGCGCTGAAGGGGTTAAGTGTGCCCTAAGGGAGTGATTCTTACTGTGTGGGGTCATGGCTTGACGTGTGACATCACTGATCGTCGTTCCCTATGACAGGGAACAGACGATTATTGACAGGCTCACTAGGAAGCACGGGGAGAGGTTTGTTTATACTTACCTCTCCCCATTCTTTAGCTCTGTGACCCGATTGCGGGACACTGGCGGCGATCAGATCGGCGCAACGTGCGCACATGACTCACGGCTGTGCATATTAAAGGGGACGTACCTGTACACCAATATGCGCAGCCGAGCCATTCTGCTGACGTACATCGGCGTGCGGCGGTCGGCAATCAGTTAAGGGCTGGTTCACACTGGATGCAGTGTGAATTCCCTGTGTATTCACTGCAAGTTCACACCGCATCAAAATCGCAACCTGTTCATGCAAACTGATTATGGAGTCCATGTTAACCACTTGCTTACTGGGCACTTATACCCCCCTCCTGCCCAGGTGATATTTCAGCTTTCGGCACTGCGTCGCTTTAACTGACAATTGCGCGGTCGTGCGATATGGCTCCCAAACAAAATTTACGTCCTTTTTTCCCCACAAGTAGAGCTTTCTTTTGGTGGTATTTGGTCACCTCTGCGATTTTTATTTTTTGCGCTATAAACAAAAAAGTGCGACAATTTTGAAAAAAAATACAATATTTTTTACTTGTTGCTATAATAAATATCCCAATTTAAAAAAAAAAAAAAACTTTTTTTTTCTGTTTAGGGCGATACATATTCTTCTACATATTTTTGGTAAAAAAAAAAAAAATAATCGCAATAAGCACCTGGTTTGCGCAAAATGTATAGTGCCTACAAAATAGGTGACAGAATTATTATTTTTTATTTATTTTTTTACTAGAAATGGCGGCGATCTGCGATTTTTTTATTGGGACTGCGACGTTATGCGGACACATCGGACACTTTTGACACATTTTTGGCGTCATTCACATTTATACTGCGATCAGTGCTATAAAAATGCACTAATTACTGTATAAATGTGATTGGCATTGAAGGGGTTAACACTAGGGGGTGAGGAAGGGGTTAAATGTATTCCCTGTATAGTGTTCTAACTGTGGGGGGAGGGGGGGTGACTGGGGGGGTGACCGATCTGTGTCCCTATGTACAAGAGACACAGATCGCTCTCCTTCTCTCCAGAGACAGCACGGACGCGCTGTCTCTGTGTAAAACGGCAATGAGAGATGATCTCATATGTTTACATATGAGATCATCTCTCATTGGCCGCACAGATCGCATCGCAAACGGCCACTCTGATTGGCCGTTCGCGGCGATCTGTGATTGGCTGTGTCCAAGGGACACGGCCAACACTGTGTTTCCCCGCAGCGCGCTCTGGAGCGCGCGCAGGGAAGCTGCCAATGACAAGCCGTCAATTGACGGCTTGTTGGTAATTTAGATCCGCGCTAAAGCCGTCATTCAGCTATAGCGCGGATCTCAAGTAGTTAAGGTAACAACACCCCGCAATCACTTTGCAAAAAACGCAGTGCGATGTGATTGTGTAAACACAAAAGGAATCCTTCACAAATGCGATGCAAATTCAGCCGTATAGTTTGAATTTGCATCGCACAGACACTGCATGTGATCTGCACCTCAATGCGGTGCAAATCCCATGCAATATCTGGCATCACACTAAAGACTTTTTTATTTCAAAGGAAAAGTTGACCCATTGGCAAGCAAAAGGGGTCCAATACCACACAACCCTCTTTTAATAGATATTTTTGATTTTCAGTCCTAAAATATTGGAAGCTATAAAGTGAGCTAATTATTTTTTTTCCTTTTTTATGTTACAGAAATTCCGTTTGTTTTTTATCAAGGAATAAATTACTTGTTCTATAAAGCAAATGCTGACTTTTCTGTATTTGAATTTGCATGTGGCTGGATAGGAAGTTACATAGCCACCATACATTCTGAGGCTGAACAAGAATTCATCCACAGAAGGATTAAAAAGGTAGGTTTGCAACAAATCTGCAATCCTTTCACCTTCTTTTATTGAAGACTAATTTCAGCCTGTTAGAATATTATTTCAAATTCATAATTCGGCACTTATAGGTGTAAAGGCCCATACACACGATCAGACTTTTTGGCAACAAACTTCAAAATTCTCAGGTTTTCTAAAAAATTGGATCGTGTGTACGCCCCATCGGACAACCTTTTTCGTTTTTCATCGGACAAAAGTTCGCTCTGCAAACAGACATACTTTTTGGCAACAAAAGTCCTACGGTGCAAAGTCCTGTTGTGTGTACAGAAATCCATCGGACTTTAGTCATAAGTACAAATACGCATTCTCAGAACCAATGTTAAAATCAACTAACAATAGTAGAAGTTGACCAAAGGGTGGCAGTAAAGAGCAGAAAAAACGGGAATTTAGAAGTTTGTTGTCAAAAAGTCCGACCGTGTGTATGGGGCTTTAGTCATATTAATATGTATTAGTATATAGTTACTTTATTGTAGTAATATACGTTCATATAGGAGATGTTTGGTTATGACATTACATAATTAGCATATTAAGTAAAGAGTGTTAAATGTGGGCTTGTCAATCAAACTCCATATGACTCTCTGAGCTAATATCTTCTTTTGGTATAACACAGGGATCTCCAAACTACGGCCCTCCAGCTGCTGTGGAACTACACTTCCCATGAGGCTTTGTAAAACTCTGACATTCGTAGACATGACTAGGCATGATGGGAATTGTAGTTCATGAACACCTGGAGGGCCATAGTTTGGAGACTCCTGGTATAACATATTGCTGAAGTTAACAGAAATGAAAATGTGCCGCTCAAGGTTCTGTGGGTCGATGACGTTCATATGTATATATAAGTCTACAGTTTGAGATGGAAGGAACACGACACACTCACACAAAGACATACTCACACCCACTACGAGAGATGACGCTGACATATTTACACAAAGACTGACAAATAGGAACAGCTGAATTTTACCAGAAGTCTAAATCCTCATACACACGGTCGGACTTCAAACAAACTTTTCCGTGGATTTTTGTTTGAAGGGCGTTGGCCGTGAACGTGGTATGCATACACACGGCAGAGAAAGAAGAAGAAAAAAAAAAAAGCCCATAGCGTTATCCAGTTGGAAAACATTTAAAAAGTTAAAGACAAATACACTCACACTTAGCAGATGGATAAAAGCATCTCAAATAGATAAAGCCGGCCGGCTTATTTCCACAGCCCGTAGCTTCCGGGACTTCTGTGGGTCGTTGCGATGATGTCAGCACGCTGCTCCTACCTACGCACGTTTCGTCATATGTGACGTCGTCCAGGGGCCTCTGGACAACGTCACATATGACAAAATGTGTGTAGGGAGGAGCGCTGTGCTGACGTCACTGCACCGACCCACGGAAGTCCCGTGGGTTGTTACACAATTACACATTTTTTTTACATTTTTGTTCATTAATGTGGACAAGATTATTCAATTCTGGGTGTTTTTATTTATCACTCAGAACATTATTTCGCAGTGCAGCTATTTTTTCTTCTATATCAATTTATTGTGTATATCTCACAGTATTAGCCACAGCAGCTCATTTGTTTAATTTACCATCAGACAGCGCAGTATTTTCCACTAAACATACACACGGCAGGACTTTTTCAGCACACTTTCCCAAAATCACATGTTTTTTCAGCTCTTTTCTGTTCTTTACCACCACCCTTTGGTCAACTTCTGCTATTGTTGGTTGATTTTAACATTGGTGTTGAGCATGCTTATTTGTACTTCGGACTAAAGTCCGATGGACTTCTGTACACACGATAGGACTTTGCACCGTAAGACTTTTGTTGCTGAAAAGTTTGTCCATTTACAGAGCAAACATTTGTCTGTTAAAGACCGAAAAAGTTTGTCCGATGGAGCGTATTCACGTTTTTTTAGAAAACCTGGGAATTTAAAAGTTTGTTGTCAAAAAGTCTGACTGTGTGTATGGGGCTTAAGAATGTAATTTCCTGCTTCTTTTTCTCTTTGGACAAGACAATATGGAGAGTGAAGCAAGCACACATGAAGCTCTCATGCTTCCATGAGCTTATTACAGCTTTTGACCATTTATTCTATATATTTTTACCTACACTGAACTGTTATATTTTTTCCATTGTATTTATGATGCCACCTGTGTGACAATAAACTCCCACTTTGGGCCAGATTCAGGTAGAGTTAGGCTGGCGGATCAATGGATCCGCCAGCCTAACTGTCACTTTAAGCCGGCGTTTTTGTTTTCTGTAACCAGAAAACAAGAAACGCCGGGTTGGAGTTCCGATGCGATCGGCGTAATTGAATTTCGCCATCGCATCGTTACTTCAACTTAAAAATGGCGCCAGGGGGCGTTCCCGCCGATTTACGCTCAAAAAATATGTTAATGAGCGGAAATCGGCAATTCACGAGCGAATTTGGGCGCGACGCAGTGACGTTACGACGTTTCCGGAAGCGATACGCGGCGCATAGATAAAGCAGCCCCCTAGTGGAGTATCCTATGTTAGGTATAGGCGTCGTCATCGCGTCGGAAAAAAAAAATGGCGTCGCTTGCGTAAAAAGTTCCTGAATGGGAATGTGACGTCATTGACGTTCATTCACAGAATTTGGAGCATGCGCATGGGGATGCTTTGACACTCGACGCATGCGCAGTACGTTCGCCGCGGGATCGCGCTTAGTTTTAATAATACACGCCCCGTACCCGCCCAATTTGAATTCCGCCGCCTCATTTGCGATGCGCTGCCGCAACTTTAGGAGCAAGTGCTTAATGAATAACAGCACTTGCTCCTAAAATTTCGGCAGAGTAACGTAAATGAGAAGCGTTACTCTGGAGCAAAAATGCTCCCATCTACCTGAATCTGGCCCTATGTTTTCAAGTCAGTCTGACTATCTAAGCTATTAATTCAGAATCGCCCTTGATATACAAGAATATTAGATATTAATCTCTATTCTTCAATTTGGCGAGCCAGGTAGGAGACGACCCTACAATCTTCTTATTTTAGTAGTTTTCAATGGGCACTTTTGATTTTTCAAGTTCAGGTCCCATAGACTTTAATAGGGTCCACGGGTGGGGTCCAAACTTTTGAGATCTTCAAGAGTTCTGCCACTTACCTAACTGGGGGGTGTTCGGCCCAACTCTACTCAAGAGCCTCCACCCGCCTATAGAGTTCTTCACCCCCCCTATCCACAAACATTATGTACAGTTTGGTGGTGCACACTGTGTCTGCCACTATTAGTTCCATTCCCTCCTCTAACAAGTATGTCTGCCATGTTCACCCTGGGCACTGAATGGGACCGATTACAGGCATGGATTCCTCTTCTACATTTTTTAAGCAGCTATGCAGGCTTTACAGCCTGCAGTCATCTCAAGGGATAAATATAGAGGTATCACAGCATGGACACAGCATAGTTGATGGCCCCTATGCTTGCTTTAATCTATTCTGCTATGTAACCCCACTTCGTGTTATCAATATCTAAATTCATTCATAGAGATGACGCTAGTGCAGTAAAGTCCACCAGGCTACTGAGATGATACTGAGATGTGAGCTCCATCTATAGAATTCACATTCCCTGTGGTTTGACTGAAACCCTAAATTTTATAGATCTTGTCCTGCTGATAAATATATTATTGGCTGGTTTGTAAATATCTTTATACATTGTAATATTACTCTAAACATACCTTACTTACTATACTTCTAGATGTCAAAAAAGAATGAAAAATGGTGGATTGGTCTTGTTTACGAAAACCCACATGATGGCTTTGGAAGGTATTGGCATTTATTTATTTATTTAGAATCCAGGGAGGTGGTGTGGCTTCTGTGTCATGTGACCACTGTGATGGGCTCTTACGGAGATCACCCATCCTGTTGGTTGCTGATCGGAAAATTTAAGTGAGTGCTGTCGGTGACAGCTCAGTCACTATGCTGGGGGTGCGCAGTGCACAGTACACAGCCTCCTGCACGCGTAGATGCTCATGCGCAGCAGCTGGGCAATAAAGCCTACCCTTATTGGCACCACACATGTGTTACACAGTCAGCAAGAGGTTAAACACATCTGATTTGTTCCTATCTGGACAGCTCACAATAATACAGATTTGATTGCCTAGGGTTAAAGTATCTTTCCACTTCTGCAGTCATATTTAAGAAAACCCCACTATATGTTAAATATGTGTTACCCTAAAAGAGAAGTCCAGCCTGAGCTTGTTTGGCTGGGCTTCTCCTATGGATCACAGGAGTACAATTCGGTCTCTGCTGACATCGTAGGAATCAGTCCAGGCACCACGTCATCCCAACAATTTGATGCCACTGAGAGCCTGAGATGGCAGCTCCCTGACCCCTCCACAGCTCAGTGCTCCAGTGAGGGGGGGTGGGGCTGAGCGAAGAGCTGCTGATTGACAGTCTACAGCTCTCTGCTCGGGGAGCTGAGAGAACCTAGTCATCAGCGATGTTCGATCGCACAGTTTTCAGTGCACAGGTGTCAGGGGACAGATGCAGCATGAGACCGATGCTGCATTCACTTAGGTAAGAATGAAAAAATATATATACTTCTCAATAGGGTTGTCCCGATACCGATACCAGTATCGGTATCGGGACCGATACCGAGTATTTGCGGGAGTACTTGTACTCCCGCAAATGCCCCCGATGCCTGAATAGAATACTTGCCCCCCCCCGCCGCCAAAACGCCGCCGCCGCATACCGCAAAGCTGCCACCGCGTTAATCCCTGTGCGGGAACATTACAGGCAGCTTTCGTTTGAATAGTTGTAATCCCCGCCGCACCGTGTATAGACACTCCCCCTTGCTCGGGATTGGACGGATCTGTCCAATCCTGAGCAAGGGGGAGTGTCTATACACAGCGGGGATTACAACTATTCAAACGAAAGCTGCCTGTAATGTTCCCGCACAGGGATTAACGCGGTGGCGGCTTTGCGGTATGTGGCGGCGGCGTTTCGGCAATATGTGGGGGGACATGGCTGGATATATGTGGGGGGACATGGCTGGATATATGTGGGGGGACATGGCTGCAATATATGGGGGGACATGGCTGGATATATGTGGGGGGACATGGCTGCAATATGTGGGGGGACATGGCTGCAATATATGGGAGGACATGGCTGGATATATGTGGGGGGACATGGCTGCAATATGTGGGGGGACATGGCTGCAATATATGGGGGGACATGGCTGGATATATGTGGGGGGACATGGCTGCAATATGTGGGGGGACATGGCTGCAATATATGAGGGGACATGGCTGGATATATGTTGGGGGACATGGCTGGATATATGTGGGGGGACATGGTTGCATTTGGGGACACATTTAAAAAAAAAGTATCGGTATTCGGTATCGGTGAGTACATGAAAAAAAAGTATCGGTACTTGTACTCGGTCCTAAAAAAGTGGTATTGGGACAACCCTACTTCTCAAGGTACAGCCTGCATGAATACTGCAGCTATACTACCAGGAATGTAATGCCACACACTTGTATGATATTTGAAGTTGTTTCCATTTCTGGGTTGGGTATACTGCGCTTCTGGTTATCTCATACAAGTTTTGTATAGAGGATGCTGTAATCTGTTTGCTTTTAATGCAGAAAATATTTTAACTTTGGGAAAAAAAAGTAGGGATGCACTGTTACTATTTTTTTTCCAACTAGTACGAGTACCGATACATTTTTATTTTAATACTTGCTGAAACCAATTACCAATATCCGTCGCAACTGTTTTGTGTACACTTCAGCTGTCAGCAAAAAACATTAAAAAGTTATTTACAATAAATGTATTTATTTTAAATTGTGTGCTTTTTTCAATGTGAAACTTGTAAATATATTTTAAAAGTGTAAAAATATTAGTGAACAAAGCAAAACAAATAGTTTTAATTATTAAGGCTACTTAAACACATTGAGGCATTTTTCAGGCATTTTAGTGCTAGAAATAGCACCTGTAAAGTGCCTGAAAAAGCCTCCCATGCCTCCCCAGTGTAAAAGCCTGAGTGCTTTCACACTGGGGAGGTGTGCTTGCGGGACATTAGAAAAAGACCTGCAAGCAGCATCTGTGGGGTGGTTTAGGAGTGCTGTATACAGTGCTCCTAAACCGCCCCACCCATTAAAATTAATGGAAAGTGCTTCGACAATGCCGCAATACAGTCGATTTTAACCCTTTCTTTGGTCGCTAGCGGGGGTTAAAAGCACACCGCTAGCAGCCCACTAACTCTGGGCGCTTTCAGTATAAAAGTAGCTTAATAGTTTATAAAATAGAAGTGAACAAAGAAATAATTAAATGGAGAAGAATAAGAAGTTAAAGCGGATGGCCCATTAAAAAACAATATTAAAAGCCAGCAGCTACAAATACTGCAGCTGCTGACATTTAATATTAGGACACTTACCTGTCCTGGAGTCCAGCGGCGTCTGCAGCAGAGGACGAGCGATCGCTCGTCTCTCTGCTGCTCCCCCCTCCATCCACGGTGAGGGAACCAGGAAGTGAAGCACTCCGGCTTCACTGCCCGGTTCCCTACGGCGCATGCGCGAGTCGCGCTGCGCCCTCCGATGGGCTCCCGCTGTGTGCTGGGAGCCGAGAGTTCCCAGCACACAACGGGGGGGGCCACGGGAAGCTAGGAAAACCCGTCTTTTGCCTGACTCTGTTGTGGCCGGAAGTGGGTGCAAATACCTGTCTTTAGACAGGTATCTGCACTCCCCTCCCCCCTGAAAGGTGTCAAATGTGACACCGGAGGGTGGGAGGGTTCCGATCAGCGCGACTTCACTTTAGGGTGGAGATCCGCTTTTAAGTAAGGTTGATTTGAGCAAATTATAGTTACAAAAAGTGCCAAAAAAGACCTGTTCTGGAAGTGGATATATCAGGGAGGTTCTGTTCTAGATCTTAGCAGGTCACTTACCAGCTTGTATCACAAACAAATGTTCTATGATGTGATGGCCTATGACAGGTTATCTTTAAATAGTTGTGTTTGATGTGCCGGCAGATGGAAGGACGGATCACCTGTTATCTACAAGAACTGGGAAAAGGAGCCAGAGAGCCATGATTTATCCAATAGAGGACAGCAGTGTGCCTATATCATGACAGACACAGGTTGGTGCTACAAGACGGGATTATCCTTCATCATCGTATTCACAGAATATTCATATCAAAAGAAAACCAATGTATAAATTAGGGGGGTACTAATTGTATGCCTGTGTGTCAGGTGATTTTTTCCCCTCCCTTTTGCTTGTCATTTCTAACATCCTCAAAGTTCTGATATATCAGTTACATGGAGAGGACTGCATTTAGCTACTGCTATGCACAAAAAATTACTACAGTTTTCAGGAAGGAGTCCAAAATTCTGGATAATTCTGGGCTGCGAATGTGGGCTTAGGAAATTAAAGCAACAGGTTTCCAAAGGACATCAATGGAAATCGTTCAGTTAAGTTTTTAACCACTTCAGCCCCAAAGGATTTGGCTGCCCAATGACCAGGCGATTTTTTGCAATTCTGCACTGCGTCGCTTTAACTGACAGTTGCGCCACAGTGCTGCTCTCCACAGGTCATCACGGCGATGGCGGCTTCTGTTTATTTCGACCTCCTCAGCAGCCAATCGGGAGTCTTCTCTTTTTGGCCAATCGCACCCACTTCTGATTGGCCGGATTGAGGATCAGTGTTTCAACAGCAAATATTCATTCGCTTTTGTAACACACCTGGTTGGGAGCGCATTCTGTGCAACCTGAGCCCAGACAATTGTTAAGCCTATTAGAGCCTCTGGCTCTAATCAGGTGCTTAAAGCGGAGGTTCACCAAAAAACATCTGCAGTATGCTGTTTTTTTTTTTTGTACTTATCATTTCATGAGCCGTTGTTATCCGGCTCCAAGCGGGGAATCCTGCGGGGAGTAGGCGTTCCTAAGCCAAGAGGAGTTGATTGACGGGCTGCTAAGGCGCGTCACGCCTTCCGAAAATACCCGAAGTGACACTTGGGTGTTTACGGCGCTATACTGCGCCTGCCGTGTAGAGCTGACTGCGCAGGCGGCGTAAACACCCGAGTGTCACTTCGGGTATTTTCGGAAGGCGTGACGCGCTTTAGCAGCCCGTCAATCAACTTCTCTTGGCTTAGGAACGCCTATACCCGGAAGCAATCCCCGCTCTGTGCCAGATAACGGCTCATAAAATGATAAGTACAAAAAAAAACCAGCATACTGCAGATGTTAGCAGTATGCTGGAACTAATGTTAGAAATTTGATTTTTGGGTGAACCTCCGCTTTAAAAAAACATGGCTGCTGTAATTCATACACCTGGTGCCCTGAACGCATGAACAGGGGGTGGCCATGCTATGCATGAATCTATACATTGCATATAGGGTGGTAGCCTGGAGAGAGAGGGGGCGGCACCCAGGTGCCCCTAATGGATGGACCACTACCCCCAACTTTATAAATGTATCAGTTTTCATGTACATTTATTTTCTATGAATAGGGTGCTGAGAAGTTTGTAAAAAAGATTGAGCAATTTTTTCCTTAAACACAAAATCATGGGGTTTGCCAATGTAGGCCTATCATTGGTATTCCATTAATACTTGTTTAGACATACAAGATAATTTCTTCTGTTCGGTGAGTGAAATAGTCATAATTGTAAAGTTTATTATATACTGTCATTCTACTTACCGGTAAGTCTTCTAGGATGACTGGAGGCGTTGTGTGGGTGGGTTGTGAGGAAGGCACGGCTAGGATTACAGATAATGCATTGTGTTGTATCAGTAACTCTAGAAAGCTGTCTCTTCCAGGCCTCTGGGGTTTTTCAGACTGTTTTGAAATGAATTCGGGAATCTGTAAAACAAGCTTAATGCACAGAATAGAAAAAGATAAAATCCCCAAGAAGGATGACAAGCAAAAACATGGAACGTGCCCTGTGGATTGGCTGTACTACGGATATAAGGTTAATATATACGGTCATTATTTTCTATATTCAATGGAGGTTATTAGAGAGAATTTCCTGTGCAAAATAAAAGACTACCTTTGGCTTCTGGGTTATGGCTCCTACATGTAATAACAGATCACTCCTCCTTCTGTAGAAGCTGGATTACACCAAGGAGATGTGACATTAGATCTAACTTGCATCTCCACCTCCGGGTAAATATAGTATGGTTAGGTTTTAAATACCTTATTGTATGAGGGCTGTAGTGGATGGAAGTAATACAAAACTGGGCATAACATTTTTATACATAGGCTGTTCAAATTTCACATGGGAGTAGAGAAACTTTTCCTCTATAGTAACTCTTCTTACATAGCTGCATAGTTAGTCAGGTTAAAAAAAGACACAAGTCCATCTAGTTCAACCAAAAAAAAAATAATATATATATAGATATATATATATAAAATAATTCCATATACACAAACCTATACCCACAGTTGATCCAGATTAAGGCAAAAAAAACAAAAGCATGTACCAATTTGCTACAGCAGGGGAAAAAAAATCCTTCCTTGGAAAATTGGATTTTGGATTTTGTTAGGTCCCAGTTATATTCTGTACATTTAGGAAAGAATCCAGGCCTTTTTTTTAAAGCAATCTACTGAGCTTACCAGTAGACCTCTGGAGGGAGTCTATTCCTCGTTTTCACAGCTCTTAGGCCCCGTGCACACGAGCAAATAGATTTGTTCAAATCGGTCGGACCGACCGATTTGAACAAATCTGTCTGCTGGCTGTTTTGGTTTGATCACTGTACACACAATCAAACCAAAATCCCCGCCAGCAGACAGCGCGGTGACGTGGCGGTGACGTTGACGCCGCCACGTCACCACACCAGGAAGTAAATTACTTTGCGCATGCGTCGAATCCATTCGACGCATGTGCGAGAAGATATGTCTGCTGGTTAGCGTACTAACCAGCAGACATATCGGGCGGACGGATTCCCAGCCGACAGATTTTAAAGCATGCTTTAAAATCTGTCGGCTGGCCAAATCCGTCGGCTCGCCCGTACACACGATTGAATCTGTCTGCTGGGATGGTCGGGCCGACCGTTTCCAGCAGATAGATTTGATCGTGTGTACGCGGCCTAACTGTGAAGAAACCTTTCCGTATTTGGAGATTAAATCTTTTTTCCTCTAGACGTAAAGAATGCCCCCTTGTCCTCTGTAATGACCTTAAAGTGAATAACTCAACACCAGGTTCACTATATGGACCTCTTATATATTTGTACATGTTGATCATATCCCCCCTTATTCTCCTCTTCTCAAGAGTGAATGGATTCTGTTCCTCTAATCTTCCCTCATAGCTGATCTCCTTCATGCCTCTTATCAGTTTGGTTGCCCTTCTCTGCACTTTCTCCAGTTCCCCCGGTATCCCTTTTGAGAACTGGTGCCCAAAGCTGAACTGCATATTCCAGATGAGGTCTTTCTAATGATTTGTACAGGGGGGCAAAATGATCTCTCTCTCTTTTTCATTGCATGTAAATAATGAATTCCAAGCAGAAGCAATGTATCATTATTGAGTTCTTGACGATGGAGGGGTACAGGCTGTCTGACATCCATAAAAGGATGCAGAATGTAGTTCAGACTTTCTCAGCTGAGGTTCTGCGGCACACTGGGGTGCCATATGAGATCATCGGGGGTGCCGTGAGATCCTGGTTGAGAAAGGCTGTAGATGGAGCTTCCACTTTGCTGATGTAAAGTTTGGAGCTCCACTGGTCCCAGCCCTGTATGGATACAGCCCAGCACAGAAAAGGCTTGATCAGGGGAACAGTGCAGAGCAGTGGAAGGAGGTGTCTTTCTGAGTTTTTGTGAAAGAACAGATGTTACAAAATGGAGACGACACCAAAGCAATGTCTTGTCATTGGTGGCTTTTGTCCATGGTGTCGGCTGCGTCAGTGTTTCAGTGTTTAATTTTTTCTGTAACAGCACCCTTTAAAAGTATTTTTAGTCTTACATGAGGTTGGAGGATGGAAAAGCCACACAGTTGAGACCATCCCTCAGCTGCTCCCTCTTTAACTGCAGGGGAAGTGGCTGGGGTTGTACACATACTGTGGCAATGATATTTTGGTTTGCGACTGCGGCTGGAATTATACCAGCAGGCAGGCAGTACCTCCTGTGAATGCAACCCATTTAGGAGACTGGGGCAGAGCTGCAACTGCCCTGCAAACGTGTGCATCGCATGTGGTTACGGCATGCCGTTGCAGCATTTTGGGCTTAAAACAGGCAGTGAGGAGGCAACGTAGCACCTCCTCACCCCCTCTCAAATGTCTCTGAAAAATATTCCGAGCATAGATCACCTTTTGGAGGAGCAGCAGTCCTTGCTGCTATTGTGAGCGCTATAAAAGCAATTCTAATCAGGCAGGATTAGGGGTCAGGATTAAAAGTAACATACATGCATGCATACATACACACAAATGCAGTGCATACACAAACTTAGTTTGTCGCCATTCCACAAGCGTGCACAATTTTAAAGCATGACATTTTAGCTATCAATTTACTCGGTGTAACTTCATCTTTCACATTTTAAAAAGAAAAGTGGGCTAACTTTACTGTTTTTCTTATTTTATAATTCAAAAAAGTGTATTTTATTCCCCCCAAAAAAATGCATTTACAAGACAGCTGCGCAAATATGGTGTGACATAAATTATTGCAACCATCTCCATTTTATTCTTTAGGGTCTCTGCTAAAAAAAATTCTAGCAAGAAATACTGGGCCAGATTCTCAAAAGAGATACGACGTCGTATTGCAGTTTTTTTCAATGGGTATCTATGCGAGTGATTCTTAGAATCACTTACGCATAGATACACTAAAGATCTGACAGGTGTAAAGCAATTACACCGTCGGATCTTAGATGTAATAACAACGCCGGCCGCTAGGTGGCCTGTACGTTGTTTTCTCATTTGCCTATGCAAATGAGCCTAATACGCCGATTCCCGAAAGTTTTTGCGACGCAGCGACGTAGTTTACGTAGGTTGCGTACGCGTAAGGTTACCCCTGCTGTATGAGGGGTATGTTTCCGAAGTGCCGTCATTGCCATGTTAAGTATGGCATCGGGTCAGCGTCTTTTTCCGTCGGTTACGTCGTTTTACTAAGTCGTTCGCAAATAGGGAATTGCGTAAGTGACGATCACGTAGTTTTGACGTCGGTTTCAACAACGCTTTCCGACGTGAGCTGGAGCATGCGCACTGTGCTTTTTTCCTGGCAGGCGCATGCGCACTTCGTTTGACGGGGGGCGCGCTTAATTTAAATACAGCACGCCCCCTCCTTCAGTATTTGAATTACGCGGCCTTACGACGCCGCATTTACGCTACGCCGGCGAAAATTACGGAGCAAGTGCTTTGAGGATACGGCACTTGCTCCAGTAATTTGCGTAGACGTAGTGTAAATGCGATACAATACGCTACGCCGCCAGATACGCCATTTTTTTAAAATCTGGCCCACTGATTTTAACTTGTAAACAACACATGTTAGAAATAAACTTGGTCCTTAAGTGGTTAAAAAAAAAGCAGATTGTACCTGCTCCCGTACCGCTGGGCACTGTAGGGGGAGGCATAGCATGTGCCTCCCCCATCCACTGCTTTGCACTGTTCCCTTGATCAAGCCTTTTCTGTGCTGTATCAATACATAGCTGAGCAGAGCTCTGAAACATTACATCAGCACAGCGGAAGCTTCATCTACTGCCTTTCTCAACAAGGATCCTGCGACACTCCTGATGACCTCATACGACATCCTGGGGTGCCACAGCACCTAGGTTGAGAAAGGCTGATCTACATAAGCATTATGTATACTTCCATGAATGTCGGACAGCCTGCACCCCTCCCCCTTTGTCAAGAAGACAATACCGAACATTGCTTCTGCTTGAAATTCTTTATTTACCTACAATAATAAAGAAGAGTTACTATAGTAGAGCAAGAGTTACTCTACAGAATTTTAACAACTTATGTAAGTTCAAAAAGCTGGATATTTATTCAACCTGGTGCCTTCTGCTTCCTCTGTTAATTGGGCCCCATATCCTTCATAGCACAGGAGCACAATTAGAAGTTTGGGTTGGCACGGTGGCGTATCATCCATGTGTGCAGGGTGTTCAGTGCACACGGGCCCCCAGGGGGGGAAGCACTGTGACCCACACTGCACCCATGAATAATCCTCGGGTTGACAGTCTGGATGATCGGTGCGGCGGGGGAAAGTTTCAAGCACAGATCTCCCCGTATGACTTTTCAGCTGACTTCAGCTTCTCCTCCTCTCCCTCCCACAGCTGTCAGCTAAAAAGTCACACAGGGAGATCTGTGCTTGCAACATTCCCCATGGCCGCACCGATCATCCAGACTGTCTCCAATGTCCTCCTCCTCCGGCAGCTTTTTGTGTCCTTCTCCGGCCTACGCATACTCCTCCTCTGGCCGCTGTGTCCTCCTCTTCCTACAGCCCCTCTTCCCCCCCTGCAGCCGGCTTCCCTCCTCTCCTCTCCCAATGGCTGTGGGGGATGTGTCAGAATGGAGAGCAGAGGAAGGAACCAGTAAATATGTGATTTACCAGCTCCTTCCTTTTCTCAATTGAAGTGAGTGATCGCTCCTTTGTTCTGTAATAACGGAGCAGAGTAAGCTTTGTGTTGCCTCTGTCTCCTGTCCGTTCATCTTCAATGCTGAGACTGCATAGACAAGGAACTGGGGAATCTGTGTCCTCAGTCCCTTTCTCTGTCTCAAATGGGAGATGTCAGGGGTTTGTTTTGGGATATTTTTAGATGTTACCTTTTAACACAGACATTTTCCACTTTTTGAAGTCTACTTTATCCTGTAGCTACTCCCAAACCTTAGCATTATTCTCAACCTAACCTTTAGAACCATACACTTAGTAATATCTGGACAGAAAAGGATTGTCACAAGGAAAATAGTTTTACCACGTATGATAATTAAGCTTGAAATCCAATGCCCATTTTTTTGTGATCTTATTCTACCACCACTGCGTGAATCCAATAAATAAGACAATTTAAAAAAATACAACATCCAAACTGTGTCAAAAACAGATGGTCTGTGTTTTGCTACTAGGATGTTAATGTCTTTTTTTCATTATCAAAAAATAGTGTTACCTTGTAAACAAAAATGAAGATGGAAAAATACTGGATTGGCATTTTGCTGCTAAGAATTGCGAAAATGATGGCGGTCAATTGTTTACCATTTCCAATCATCTTGAACAAGGTATATGCTACATGTTTTTTTGTTTTATAATTGTGTATAAAATAAGGTGAACCTGTTTCTAACAGCACTATAATAGCGCCATGCACACTAGTTTTGTCTAGAAATATTTTTGAAGCTGGATCAGGCTGTTTGGTTCATCAGCTTTTTTTTTGCGATTTTGGGAGCGATTTACCAACAGAAAAAAATGCTGAATGCTCCTAACTGCTGCTAAAATGCTGCTAAAAGCAAGCACAAAGAAGATATTATAAGCGTTTTTACCCAGCGTTTTTCTGGCATTTTTGTAGCTTATAGTGTGCATGGAACCTGTTAGCAGGTAATTTCCTGATCCAGCTTCTTCCCCAGTTTGTCCAAAGCTGTCCGGCTAAAAAGTAAAGGCAAACAGTGACTTTTTAAAAGTCAATAATTGCATGTGCTTTGCTATTTCCCCCCAGATGACAACTCCCGCTATGCCAATAGGTTGCTCAGGCCACAAGCATTGTGGTTTGCAATGGTGGTGGTCATGGGGGTGGGGGTGGTATTTATTAGCTGGACGAGAAGAAGCCAGGTCAAAAGATTAAAAGCGTTGACGTTGCAGGTTTCCTTCCTTTCCTTCGGTTCACACCTAATGTCGATGCGGCTCTCAATAAGGTTCCAGTGCATCCTGGTTCACCGTTTAAGGTCCGATTTCAGACAGATTTTGGGCTAAATTTCAGACCGGAAATGGACCAAAAGACAAACAGGGCTCCTGTGCAAATTAGCACAAGAGCCGCATCGGAGATATGTGAACCAGCTCCATAGAGAAAAGTATATAGGCCCCAAGGGGGCAGTGAGCGGAGTTTTAGGGCTTATTTCCACTGGCGTTTTTACAGCCACTTTTCTGAGCGTTTTTTACAGCTTAAAAATGCCTGTCCGTGTTTATTTTAGAATTTTTTTTTTTTTTTTGAGCTGGAGCTTTAAAAACGCTGCGGCAGCGCTTTTGAGCGTTTTTTAATGTCTGGCGTTTTTACAGCTCTATTGCTGGAGCTTCAGAACGCACTTGTCCCGCGTTTTTTTTTGCAGCTTAAAAACGTCTCAGCCATCTACAGCTCAAAAACGTCATGGTGGGCATGAGGCCATAGACTAACATGGACAGGCGTTTTTAAGCTGCAAAAAACGCCCAGAAATGTGGCTGTAAAAACGCCAGTGGAAATGAGCCCTTAAAGGGGTGGTTCCCCTAAAAATAAACTTTTAACATTTCATCTATCCTCTTAATCACATCTAGAATCGGCTGGTAGTTTTAAAAAAATCCGTCCGTACATACCATTTTCTTCATGCAGCCTCACCGCAGCTTCCGGGTATGATGGTTGGGGACAGGCATCCGATCGACGCATACGGCGCGTCACGAGATGCCGAAAGAAGCTAAACGTTGGTGCGGCTATATACGGCGCATGCGCACCAACGTTCGGCTTCTTTCGGCATCTCGTGACGCGCTGTATGCGTCGATCGGATGCCTGTCAATCAAGTAGGCACTCCCTACCCCGAGCGTCAGACCCTGAAGCGGCGGTGAGACTACATGCCGAAAATGGTATGTACGGACGGATTTTTTTTTAAATACCAGCCGATTCTAGATGTAATTAAGAAGAGAAATGCAATTTTAAAAGTTTATTTTTAGGGGAACCCCCCCTTTAAGGTGCAAAAAAATCAAAGAATCAATTATACAACAATTTTTAAATTTATTGAAACATTAACAGTATAAAACTACTTATACAATTAGGGCTGTGGCCACTTAGCCTGCTGTTGGTGAGGCGCAATAATAATTTCCCAAAAAGATTTAATCCCTTGGGTATATGTCAAGCAACGTTGGCAAAGTGAAATAAAGGAAATGCTTGGAGGGTACAAGCACCTTGAAGTATGCTGATAATGGTTGAAGTCTGTTTATGGGGAAAGATTAAATATTGATCAATCGATTTGCCAAAACTTCTTGAAATAAAAGGTGTAACTATAGGGCAACTGTTTTCATTTCACTCTTATGGCACAGACATCCTCCATTGGACCTCTTGTTGGGTCTTGGGGAGTGGGAAAAAACACTGCACTAAACTAAAAACGTGAATGCTGCCAGTACCAAAACTGTAGATACAAATTCAGAAAACAATATATGTGAGAAATTTAGTTATGACACCAAAAATATAGAAAAAAAGGAATGAATGAATGGTGCTACCAAAATAATGAACAACAACCTAAATACGTTATGTGCATATATAACAGCAAAGTAAGTAGATAACAAACTGTTACTATAACCAAGATAAGATGGATATAAAATGAATCCAAAAAGTTTGGCATATGACATGCCCTATTGTGAATAAAAATTAATAAATAAAATAAATGATCCAAAAAGAGTCCCAGGTGAAATAAAGTGAAGTAAAGTGGATCCAAAATCTTCTTATCATAAGTGATGTGACATCAAAGAAAACACTTCCTTCCACCAACTGAACACCCGAGTGAAAGAGATGTAGTCTCCTTACCAGATGATATGACCACAAATACAGCGGTTAGACCAGGCACAGGGTGTTTAGAGTCTCCCAAAAAGACTTCTGGCTGGAGTCGGTTCCTATGTACTGAGTCAGGCGTTGATACAGATCTCAAGGATAAAGACAAAAACAAAAGAGCCCCATAGTGTAGACTGCGACTTGGAACTTTAATAGAAAGTGGTAATGCACTTACAGGAGTAGATGTATTGCGCGTGGTATACAAATTCTCTCAGACGGTGTGAAATGGATCTCGGCGTCTCCTCCTATTCCCTTTGCTGTATCAGTCTACCGTTCTGTAGAGCGTGATGACGTCGGAATGCAAGCCACACCAACGCGTTTTGTCACAAGCTGACGTTGTCTTGGGGAGTACCTGGAATCGTGACCATTCAACAGGTGGTAATGTTTTAAAATAAAGGTTCTACAAAAGCTCCAGAAGAAGCCACGTTTGTGGTGAAACATGTAGCAGCAACCATTCTTTTGTTATATGACCATTGGGCTATCTATAGCCCTAATTGTATAAGTAGTTTTATATTGTGTATGTATCAATACATTTTGTCATTTTTGTATGATTGATTCTTTGATTTTTTTGCACCTTAAAACTCTGCTTACTACCCCCTTGGGGTCTATATACTTTTATGTTATACTCTAAAGGAGGTTATGCATTTATCACAATCTCCTGCTATTGATCCCGCATTCAATTCACATCCAATTTTCAATAGTGTGACCCCGGCCTTAAAGAGGGGGTTCACCCTAAAAAAAAAAAAATCTTTGTCTCCACTGACATTCAGCATACTAGCGTGAGCTACAGTATATAATAAAAGAGAAAGAGCAGACTGTGCATAGGTACAAGCAATTAGAAAAGCAGCTGAACACTGAAAGGTCAATAGAAATCCTTAAATGAGGTACATAGAAAAAAGCAGTGCAGCGCTAAAAAACATAAAATACAGTAATAATGATAATAAAAAATATATCAAGTCCAAAAAAATATATAAAATGATCAATCGGAGTGGTCAAGCTGATTCTTGTGCCTCACTGAGGTATTCAGATGTAGCAACTCATCAAACACAGCAAACAGGTGTCCTAAAATAGAAGTACAAGCCGCTCACCTGAACAAATGGATCTGTGTGTGAGCAGCAGGTCAAATGCGCTGTCCCTCAAAACAGGGGATTAAAGATTCAGCGGTGTCTCCTTGGACGCTCCCTTTCTCCAAAAAGCTCCAGGTGATAGATGGTCATCCGAAGCACTCTCTCACGTGAAATGGTATCATGGAAAGGTATAGAAACGGCACATAGTGCTCTCCGTATGATCACAACGACAGTAATATTTATTATAAAAGAAAAATACTCACAAGCAAAGCACTATATCCTAGTGCATAGAAATGAGCATACAACAATAAAAGACCAGGTAGGTGGCTGTCCTGACATCAAATGAAAGCCCCCCGCACGCGTATCGTCCACAGGCACAGGACTTCTTCAGCGGATAAGGGGCTACTGTGTCAGGATTCATTATATAACAGCAAAAACCTAATCAGGCCAATTAGGACAAACTCCGCCCCCCCCAGGTGAGGGTACACCCATCTCTAAATAGTAAAAACAAAACCATCACACTTACGATGGGAAGTATCAAAATAAATATAGATACCAACAGAACCGAGTAGTCTGCACATGTAATGACAGTAAGCATAACGATAGGCTCTAAAGTATAGAGGCAACCTTCCGGTGTTTAGAGATCACAACAACACATGCAATATCCAAAACAAGTGTATACAAAGGACTGATAGAACCCATGTTTACCTCATATCGAAGCCCAGTGAAAGCGATCCGTATAGGCGTACAGGATAAAGTTTTTTCACGCCATGGACGGAGGTATCGTTCTCACAACACGTGACCATAGTTGGTCACATGACTTGCCATCACCATGGCGCTCAGCTAGATACAAATACACAGGAAGGAGCGTTCATCATGGGCGTCAGCCTGTGTAACTAAATCCGTCCACTATGGGCGGCAGCTTCTCAACGTTGACGTCAGGCAGGCCATCATTAGCATGACACTGCTAAGACCGCCCATCATGGGCAGCGGCAGCACGGTAGTCTCAACAAGCAAGCCGTCAATCTCCTCACACACTACTCACACTTAGAGCATAGGTGTGAAGCGGACAGCATCATAGCCATCAGCGGATGGAAAAAATTTAGCAACACTACAGACAGATAACGGTCTGTCATCGTAGGACGGAGAGACTACAAAAGGGGGGCCTTAAAGCAAAAGAAAAAATTATAATAAGTAAAAATAATTATCACTAAAATGACCATCAGAGTCATATTATGATCGAAGCAATTAGAGGACACAGCATGCCAAGACCAAAACCAATGGTATAATAGGTGTCCATACAGCAAAGTGAAAAATAAAAATAACTATTTTTACGTCCATAACACCCTAACTCCTTTTGGGTCTACGAATTAAAAGTGGGAGTACCATTAGGGTTAAATGTAGAATTTGACCTGAATTGTTTTATTTCAGATCGTTAATATTTATATATTTTGGTGGTTTTCTTAATTTTGAGTTTCTGTTGCATCATTTATATATATTCATGTTTATTGTTAACTAGATAGGTGGCTGTGCTGATGTCTCTTTTAATTTTATTTTAAGTTTATTTTCTAATTACAAAAGTCCTTGTTACCCACCGCTGAGGGAAGCTCTTTTGACCCTACCTCATGAGTTAGGGTGTTATGGACGTAAAAATAGTTATTTTTATTTTTCACTTTGCTGTATGGACACCTATTATACCATTGGTTTTGGTCTTGGCATGCTGTGTCCTCTAATTGCTTCGATCATAATATGACTCTGATGGTCATTTTAGTGATAATTATTTTTACTTATTATAATTTTTTCTTTTGCTTTAAGGCCCCCCTTTTGTAGTCTCTCCGTCCTACGATGACAGACCGTTATCTGTCTGTAGTGTTGCTAAATTTTTTCCATCCGCTGATGGCTTTGATGCTGTCCGCTTCACACCTATGCTCTAAGTGTGAGTAGTGTGTGAGGAGATTGACGGCTTGCTTGTTGAGACTACCGTGCTGCCGCTGCCCATGATGGGCGGTCTTAGCAGTGTCATGCTAATGATGGCCTGCCTGACGTCAACGTTGAGAAGCTGCCGCCCATAGTGGACGGATTTAGTTACACAGGCTGACGCCCATGATGAACGCTCCTTCCTGTGTATTTGTATCTAGCTGAGCGCCATGGTGATGGCAAGTCATGTGACCAACTATGGTCACGTGTTGTGAGAACGATACCTCCGTCCATGGCGTAAAAAAACTTTATCCTGTACGCCTATACGGATCGCTTTCACTGGGCTTCGATATGAGGTAAACATGGGTTCTATCAGTCCTTTGTATACACTTGTTTTGGATATTGCATGTGTTGTTGTGATCTCTAAACACCGGAAGGTTGCCTCTATACTTTAGAGCCTATCGTTATGCTTACTGTCATTACATGTGCAGACTACTCGGTTCTGTTGGTATCTATATTTATTTTGATACTTCCCATCGTAAGTGTGATGGTTTTGTTTTTACTATTTAGAGATGGGTGTACCCTCACCTGGGGGGGGGCGGAGTTTGTCCTAATTGGCCTGATTAGGTTTTTGCTGTTATATAATGAATCCTGACACAGTAGCCCCTTATCCGCTGAAGAAGTCCTGTGCCTGTGGACGATACGCGTGCGGGGGGCTTTCATTTGATGTCAGGACAGCCACCTACCTGGTCTTTTATTGTTGTATGCTCATTTCTATGCACTAGGATATAGTGCTTTGCTTGTGAGTATTTTTCTTTTATAATAAATATTACTGTCGTTGTGATCATACGGAGAGCACTATGTGTCGTTTCTATACCTTTCCATGATACCATTTCACGTGAGAGAGTGCTTCGGATGACCATCTATCACCTGGAGCTTTTTGGAGAAAGGGAGCGTCCAAGGAGACACCGCTGAATCTTTAATCCCCTGTTTTGAGGGACAGCGCATTTGACCTGCTGCTCACACACAGGTCCATTTGTTCAGGTGAGCGGCTTGTACTTCTATTTTAGGACACCTGTTTGCTGTGTTTGATGAGTTGCTACATCTGAATACCTCAGTGAGGCACAAGAATCAGCTTGACCACTCCGATTGATCATTTTATATATTTTTTTGGACTTGATATATTTTTTATTATCATTATTACTGTATTTTATGTTTTTTAGCGCTGCACTGCTTTTTTCTATGTGAGCTACAGTATGCCTTTATTTTTTTTTCTGTGCTGTACTTACAGTTTAATCCTTTTGTTTTGTTTCAGACTCGGGACAGGAAATAGGCGTTCCTATCAAGAGGGGAACATGATTGACGGCCGGCTATGGCGCGTCACGCGTTCCGAAAATAGCCGGAGTAGGACTCGGCTCTTCACCGCGCCTGCGCAGTCAGCTCCTAGTCTGTGCGCAGGCGCCGTGAAGAGCCGAGTCCTACTCCGGCTATTTTCGGAACGCGTGACGCGCCATAGCCGGCCGTCAATCATGTTCCCCTCTTGATAGGAACGCCTTTTTCCCCGCGGTAGCCTGAAACAAACGAATGGATTGAACTGTAAGTATAGCGCAAAAAAATAAAATGAAGGCATACTGTAGCTGACGCTAGTATGCTGGATGGCATGGTAAAAAGTTGTTTTTTAGGGTGAACCTTCGCTTTAAGCATATATTATTAGCTAGACTTTTATTTAATAATGGTACCAAGACACATATGTATGGTTTGCGTGGTCACTTGTCCACCACTAGGCCCACATCTCTGGCTTTTCCAGTGACGTTGGCTAGTACATTTACCTGCAGCCTGGGTGGAATAATCCACCAACCAACAGGGATTGTATAGTTCCAAAGCATGAATTATATAGCTCAAGGCAGCTGACAAATTAATCCACCAGCCAAGTGTAATTTCCAAGGACAACACTTTTGTCAGAAAAATATCAACTGTGAATTCTGCACCAGTCAGACTTATTCTTATACAGAAAGAAATGAATCCTACTGGTAATCTGCAAAAAAAAACAAATGTTGGAGTGTAGGTTGAACAAACGCAAACTAATTTCTGGCTTGTAGCTTTATATTACTGAACATAAATATATGCATGCAAAATAGTAAAGGAGCATATATAGTGCTAAATGTATTGCTTTTGTGACCAGATGTCATTGAAGTTTAGTTGCCCAGTCCAAATTTAGCAGTGTCGGTATGAATTGGTTAGCTTGACAATAAGACTGGGTTCACATACAGTTTATGCGGCTGCGATTTTCAGTCCAGAGTTTGGTGCATTATTGTTTCTGGTTCAGGTGCAAAATTTTCCCTGAATTTGCACCTGAACTGGACCCAAAAACACACAGGGCCAGATTCTTGTAGATCTGCAGCGTAGCGTTTCCTATTTACACTACGCCGCCACAACTTAGAGACGCAAGTGCCGTATTCTCAAAGCACTTGCTCTGTAATTTGCGGCGGCGTCGTGTAAATGGCCCGGCGTATCCCTGCGTAATTCAAAGGGGGCGTCTTGTATTTAAATTAAGCGCGCCCCCGTGCCGAATGAACTGCGCATGCGCCAGCCGTAAACGTAGCCCAGTGCGCATGCTCCATAGTATGCCGCAAATACATTGGTTTTGAGGTGAACGTAATTAACGCAAAGCCCTATTCGCGAACGATTTACGTAAACGACGTAAACAACGGAAAAAAGGGACGCTGACCAGACGTCCATACTTAACATGGCGTACGCATCACCTACGCAAAGTTACCCCACATATAGCAGGGGTAACATTACGCTTACGCAAACTACGTAAACTACAACGACAGGGCGCAAATACGTTTGGGAATCGGATTATCAGGCTCATTTGCATATTCGACGCAGAAATCGATGGAAACGCCACCTAGCGGCCAGCGTAACATTGCAACTTGGATCCGATGGTGTAAGTGACTTACGCCAGTCGGATCTAAGCAAAATCTATGCGGAACTGATTGTAAGAATCAGGCGCATAGATACACAGCCGCACAAACAGAGATACGACGGCGTGTCTGGAGAGGATTTGAAGGACTTAAAGTGGGGTTAATATACTCATAAAGTGGATATATTCATTTTTTATAAAATATATTTGTGTAATAGTGTACATTTTAAAATAAATGATAAACCATTACAAACCATGTACTGTAGAACCCTTAAAATTTGCTGTGTCATATGTAGGACTCAGATATGTATTAGTGTTCTGTCATAAAGAATAGATTTTTCCTAATAATTACTTTTTGCCTTATTAAATAAAGTATCTGTATCTGAATAAAGAGTTGTCTACACCCCCCCCCCCCCCCCCCAGAATTATTTTTCAGTGTTGGGTGTCAGGACAGGTTTATGATTGACTTAGACAATATAGAGTGTTCTCCTTTCAAACACTTTGATGAATGAGGCGGTTTTTCTTTGTTGTGTAGCATTTATAGTTATGCAGCTGTTTAAACAGAAGAACAGTTTTTGGATTGGACTCAGCAGAGATGATTATGATGTATGGGAAAATGGCACATCAGACAGATACACAAACTGGTTTCCAATTAAAACAAACCATGTAAGTACAAGTGACTTTATTGATGGGGAATGTGTGTTATTTAAAGTTCTTTTCTATCTGGGAAAAAAAAACAACATGTATTTTATCCACTTCCATACCAGGCACTTACGCACCTTCCTGCCCAAGCCAATTTTCAGCTTTCAGCAATGTCGCAATTTGAATGACAATTGCGCGGTCATACTACACTGTACCCAAATGAAATTTTTATCATTTTGTTTCCACAAATAGAGTTTTCTTTTAGTGATAATTGATTACCTCTGCGATTTTTATTTTTTGCGCAACAACTAAAAAAAGACCAACATTTTTTTTTTAAATGTATTTTTTATTTTTTTCTGTTATTTTTTTTGTAAATAAGTATGTTTTCTTCTTCAATTATGGGCACTGATGAGGTGGCACTGATGGGCACTGATGAGGTGGCACTGATGAGCACCGATGAGGTGGCACTGATAGGCACTGATAGGCGGCGCTGGTATGCTGCACTGATGGGCACTCATAGGCGGCACTGATGGGCACTCATAGGCGGCACTGATGGGCACTCTTTGGCGGCACTGATGGGAACTCATGAGCGGCACTTATGGGTGGCACTGATGGGCACTTATGGGTTGTACAGATGAGCACTGATAGGTGGGCACTGGACATAGATGGGCACTAAGAGGTGGCACTGGTGGACACTGGGTGGCACTGATGGACACTGGGTGAAACTGATAGCATTGCTGGGCATCATTACAGTCAGTGCCCATGTTGCCAGTCAGTGCCCATTTGTGGGCACCGATTGGCATCGATTGTATTTAAAAAAAAAAATTTTTTAATCTATTTGTGCTATTTGGGGGGCACTCCCTTGTGGTCCAGTGTGGCGATCCAAGGGGGGGGCTGCGCTGATAAACAATCAGCGCAAACCCCTCCTGTCAGGAGAGCCGCCGATCGGCTCTCCTCTACTCGCGTCTGTCAGACGCGAGTGAGAAAGGGTCGGTCAACGGCTCTTCCTGTTTACATCGTGATTCGACACGGCTGATCACGTGGTAACAAGCCTCCACTGTCAGACTGACACTCCACATCACTGATCGCCACGTTGCGCGCCCCCACGTGTGCGCGTCGGCATGAAATTCTGCAGGACGTCAATAGACGACCAGTCAGGATTTCACAACCAATTCCTGGACGTCAATTGATCATTGACCAGGTAGGTAGTGGTTAAGTAAAGTCAAGTTAAAGCGGTGTTCTGGGCAAAAAAATAAAAATAAAAGCTATACATACTGCAGCTGCTGGCTCTTAAAAATAGAACACTTACCTGTCCTGGAGTCCCTCGATGTCGGCACCGCAGTTGATGTTTCCATCAGCTGTCGGGTGCTGCCGCCGCCACTCCGGGTAAGCGAACCCGGCAGTGTAGCCTTTCTGGCTTCACGCCGGGAACCCTACTGCACATGCTCAAGGCCCCGCTCCTCTATCCTATTGGCCTGGCGGCCAGGGGAGGAGGAGGGAGCCCCGTGGTGACGTCACGGGTCGTGGCCCGGACTCCCAGAAGTGGGAAAGGATTCCTGTCAAAGACAGGTATCCTGTCCCCCCCCTCCACCCCGAAAGGTGCCAATTGTGGCACCGGGGGGGGGGGGGGGTGAGAGAAATCAGATGAGCGGAAGTTCATCTTTAGGGTGGAACTCCACTTTAAGTCACATTCCAGAATGTTATTATTTTCAAGGCAAGATGTCCTGTCCGGCATTCTTAGTAATGCCTAGTAACTTTTGTCATTACAAGCTCACTTGATGGTGTCACAATTCTGTAGCGCTCTTTTTTTGGGGGGGGGGGGTTGAGACAGTGCCCTCCCCAAACAGGGGGGATTTCTTTTCTGGGACGTTAACCACCAGGTGTGCGCAGCCTATTGCATTATGGTGTGCACCCCAAAGCCCAAACACACTACCGATCACTCACAATGCTCATTCAGAAAGGGGCCGGTAAATTACCTATTTACTGGCCCCTTCCCAACTCCTAAAACATCCCAGCAGCAACAGCCGATAGGAGAGAAGGGAAGCTGGCAGCACTGCGGGGAAAAAATGGGAGCCAGGGCAGTAGGGGGGAATCTGTGCTGCACAAGGTGATTAGGGTGTGCCTGGGCACACCTGACACACCCTGTGCGCATGCCTATGGTTAACCAGTTATCTAATCAAAGTATTTGGGAGCAGATGAAGTACTGCAGCCATCATATAAGCCATCATATAAGACTAACCTATAAAGCTATAGATATATAGCTGCACGCTAGTATGGAAATAATATAAGGTTTATATAATAAAAGCAGCAGTGGCCCATCCATAAGGGCGCCGCCCCCCCCCCCCCATCCATGAGTACAGCCCCCTAATCTACACGTGGGGCACCGGATGCATGGATTCCAATTGTTTTTTTGTTTGTTTGTTTTTTAAGCACGTAATTAGATCCTGAGGCTTTAATAAACTTAAAAAAAGGATAGGCTCAGGGCGCAGAGTATTGCGCCCCAAGCACACACACTTGTGTGACAATAGTGAATGAATATTTGCTATTCTCACACTGATTCTCCTCCCGGATAATTAGGAAGCGACCTACTGATCGCTGACTCTAAGTAAAAGATTAATAATAGTACATACTGTATATTTAATATACAAACAGGTCAAATCTACAATGGGGCCCAAATAGAGCCCTGGTGGAATTGTGCACATATACCCAGGTATACACTATATTGTTAAAAGTATTGGTATACCTGCCTTTATACGCACATAAACCCTAATGGCATCCCAGTCTTAGTCCATAGGGTTCAATATTGAGTTGGTCCAACCTTTGCAGCTATAAGATTTAGGTGTCGGGTGTTTCATTTTATAAAAGTGGTTTCCAACTTTGCTACCTGCTATTTTTTTACTTTTTTTTGCTACATATTTGATCTCTCATGCAAATATCAGTAACTATGTTTTAACAATGTTTCTATTTAAATATGACCCACAACGATGTTGTCTTTTGTCCTAGAGCTCAGAAATCATTCAGGATCACCAATGTGCCGCAATATCTGCCGATCACAGCATTTTTCCTGTAGGGAAATGGCATCTTGAAAACTGTGGCCATGAAGGCTATGGATTCATTTGTGAGAAAGCACAAGGTAATGTTCTGGCCCTACAGGGTCACTCAGTAGCCACAGACAATAATAATTGTATCCTTTCATAACCCTAAAGCTGGTTTAGCAGGGACCAGCTGAGATTCGATCCATCTATAGGCAGTCTAGTTCGATAAAGTCTGTTCTTCCAGCAGTGAAGGCTTCCCACCAGTAGAACACAATAGCTCCACGGGAGGGATTCCCCCATCAACAATGACTGGGTTGATGGGATAATCTAGTCATTTTCTTTCCTTCCATCCCTGGTAGAAGGAAAGAGAATTGCATCACCTATGGCTTGCATTACTCAGGTATTGCCTAGGTGACCATTAAGTGACACACCAAGCAGCACTGTGGTCATCTCCACATCACAAGGCAAATTTTCCAGCATCCCTAGACCTATTTTCTAATCGATTAAAGCCTGACTCTAAATTAACATAAAAACAGGAGAATAATCTGCTGCCTCGTACTCACCTCCGTGATCCAATGCCACTTCTCTTTCTGTTTTAATGATGTCAACATCATTCCACCCACTTTCTGTAAGGCAATGGTGTCAATGACCCACACCCTCTGGGATCACAGGAAAATGCCATTTCATGCAGCATGTAGGACTAGACATGTGCACTGCCAAAAAAATTGTTTGTTTTCATTTCATTATTGTTTAGCTTTTTTCGGAAATTTGGAATTCAGAAATTTGAAATTAGGAAATTTGAAAATTCTCAATTTATAAATTCGAAAATTCGGAATTCGGAAATTCGAAAATTCATAATCCAAATTTCCCGACTTTCAGATTTCCGATTTTCGAATTGCCGTTTTTTCAAATTTCAGAGATTTTTGAATTCTTGAAATTTTAGAATTTTTGAAATTCTCGAATTTTCGAAATTTTTGAACTTTTACAATTTTTAGAATTTCCGAAATGTCAAATTTTAGAATTTCCGAAATGTTAAATTTTAGAATTTTCCGAAATGTCAAAATTTTAGAATTTCCGAAATTGCAAATTTCAGAAATTTTGGAATTTCCATAATTTTGAAATTTCCAAAATTTCAGAAAATCGGAATTTAAAAAATTCGGAATAAAAAAAATGGAAATTCGACAATACGAATTTGTAAAAATGTGTTAAAAAAAAAAATTTGGAACTAAACTACTTGCACATGTCTATTTAGGACATCCTACCGCCCAAGGAAGAAGAGACCAGATCAAAGACCCATAAAAAAACAATATGAATGCAATATTTTTTTTAAAAAGGTTGGTCTTTCGGAAATTCACAATTCAGAAATTTGAAATTTTGAACATTTGGAATTGGAAAAAAATGGAAATTAGAAAATTTGAGAATTGGAAAATTCGGAAATTTCGGAAATGAATTAATTTGTCAAAATGTATTTAAAAACGAATTCGGAACTAAACGAATTGCACATGTCTGTTTAGGACATCCTACCACCAAAAGAAGGAAGAGGATCTGGGATACCTTATGACCAGATCAAAGACCAATAGAAAAACAACATGAATGCAATATTAAAAAAAGAAAAGTTTGGGCTTTTTCATAATTGAATGGAGGGAGTTTTTGAGCCTGTGCTTGCTGTGTCCCATTATTCCCTAGGAAGGTTATTTTTCCCCAGAAGGCTACTGGGACAGGTCTCAATATTTAAGTAGTTACCATGGACACCAGGTGAAGAGAACTACCACCACCAATGGATCATGGAAGGAATCTGTGTATTGTTCTATTATTTTTGCATTTGGAAGGCTTTTGAATGTCCTATGAGTTGAGGATATCCTCTGCAGCTTTCCACTATACCCAGGTATACACTATATTGTTAAAAGTATTGGGACGCCTTCATTTACATGCAGATGAGCCTTAATGGCATCCCAGTCTTAGTCCATAGGGTTCAATATTGAGTTGGAAGGCTTTTGAATGTCCTCCTATGAGTTGAGGATATCCAACTTTCCACTATTAGCAAGGTTTTGTGTCTTGTCATGATAACACAGGCAGAGTAAGCATGGGTCCAATCAAATAAACAGTATACTTCTGCACCCATCAGTGTAGTGTCATGACGTTGGAACAGTAATCAAGTTGATTGGTAAGCCATAAAACTCACATCATATGTTTATCCTTCCTATTTTAGATGTTTCCGGTCACATTGTAAATGGTTCCGACATGTTCCCAATACCGGACATATTGCCATATGGACATAAATTGTACAGAGTAATATCTGGAAACATGACCTGGTATGACGCCTCCTTTGCTTGCAAGGGATACGGGGCTGATTTGGTTACTATTACTGACGAGTATCATCAAGCCTTTGCCACTGTCATTGTCCACCGCAAAGGTTATTCCCACTGGATTGGATTCTATAAAGAAATGGTAAGGTGCTATTGTATTTAATATATTCAGCATAGACTATAATAATTCTATGCAAATGGGAAGAAATTCTGGACAGCCGCACTCCAAAAAAAGTTTTTTCCTTTATTAAAAAAAATGGATTAAAAAATACATGCCACAGCAGATCAAAATGGACAACTTTTTTTGTTCAGTTTTCTTTAGATTTACCTTCAACTATGTAAGACAAGGACCTGCCTGATTGCATACAATTTGAAAGCATTTAGGTTGACCTCATATTATATGGTTTTGGTAAATCTAAAGGAAAAAACATCTAAATAAAATTGTATAGTGTGTATCCAGCTTTAGCCCGTAGGGTTCAATATGGAGTTGGCCCACTCTTTGCAGCTATAACAGCTTCAACTCTTCTAGGAAGTCTGTCTACAACAAGTTTAGAAGTGTGTCTATGGGAATGTTTGATAATTTCTTCCAGAAGCTGATTTGTGAGGTCAGGCACTGATGGTGGACGAGAAGGCCTGGCTCGCAGTCTCCGCTCTATGTCATCCCAAAGGGGTTCTATCAGGTTGAGGTCAGGACTATGTACATGCTAGTCAAGTGGCTTCACCCCAAACTCGCTTATCTATGTCTTTATGGGTCTTGCTTTGTGCACTGGTCCAAATCATTTGGTGGAGGGGGGTTATGGTGTGGGGTTGTTTTTCAGGGGTTGGGCTTGGCCTTTTAGTTCCAGTGAAGGGAACTCTAAAGGGTCAGCATACCAAGACATTTTGGACAATTTCATGCTCCCTACTTTGTGGGAACAGTTTGGGGATGGCCCCTTCCTGTCCCAACATGACTGTGCACTAGTGCACAAAGCAAGGTCCATAAAGACATGGATGAGCGAGTTTAGGGTAGAGGAACTCAACTGGCCTGCACAGAGTCCCAACCTCAACCCGATGGAACACCTTTGAGATGAATTAGAGTGGAGACTGCGAGCCAGGCTGCCTGGTCCACATCAGTGCCTGACCTTACAAATGCTCTTTTGGAAGAATTGTCAAACATTCAATCTGTACTTGCAATTGCCCTGCATGTTGAAAATGTCCCAGCAGTGAATGCAGAATACAAATGCTTGTGCATGCATAGCTGTATTTTAGGTGCCACCAGGGCCGGCCTTAGGTGTTCAGACGCCCTGTGCGAGCTAATCCTGTGGCGCCCCCCCATCTCCACCCCTCACCCCCTGGTCACCTAAACAAACACAAAGGGCCAGATTCAGGTAGAGTTAGGCTGGAGTATCCATTGATCCGCCAGCCTAACTGTCACTTTAAGCCGGCGTTTTTGTTTTCTGTAACCAGAAAACAAGAAACGCCGGGTTGGAGTTCCGATGCGATCGGCGCAATTGAATTTCGCCATCGCATCGTTACTTCAACTTAAAAATGGCGCCGGGGGCGTTCCCGCTGATTAACGCTGAAAAAATATGTTAATCAGCGGGAGTCGGAAATTCACGATCTTTTTCGGGCGCGACGCAGTGACTTTACGACGTTTCCCGGAAGCGATACGCGACGTAAAGATAAAGCAGCCCCCTAGTGGAGTATCCTATGTTAAGTATAGGCGTCGTCATTGCGTCGGAAAAAATAATAATCGCGACGCTTGCGTAAAACGTTCATGAATGGGGATGTGACGTCATTGACGTTCACTGACAGAATTTGGAGCATGCGCACTGGGATGCATTGACACTCGACGCATGCGCAGTACGTTCGCCGCGGGATCGCGCATAGTTTAAATAATACACGCCCCGTACCCGCCCAATTTGAATTCCGCCGGCTCATTTGCGATGCGCTGCCGCAACTTTAGGAGCAAGTGCTTCATGAATAACAGCACTTGCTCCTAAAATTTCGCCAGAGTAACGTAAATGAGAAGCGTTACTCCAGAGCAAAGATGCTCTCATCTACCTGAATCTGGCCCAAAGAGGCTGTCCGGGGCCCCTCTATCCTCTGCCGGGAGCCTGGGGAGCGACAATGAGGAGGAAGAGGTGAGGCAAGAGTCAGCAGCGCCCCTAGGTGGCAGTGCGCCCTAAACGGCTGCCTGCCTAATCCGCCTAGTGGTAGCCCGGCCCTGCTGCGACTTACATTCTGCGAGCTGTGATGGCCGCATGGCGCCCTGTGTGGCCGCACAGCTCGCACACCCCAAAGGCCGGCCCTGGGTGCCACTATACATGGTGTGTCCATATAAAATGTCGTTCAGTAATTTCTAGCAAATGTAATATACTGAGAACTAGATATGTTGAGAAGAATACAAAATCCAGATATTTGCTGAAAAGGAAAATTAACTTGATTGGGCCAATCTGATCTTATACAGTAGATGCAATAAATCTTCTAACAGATTCCCAGTGATGAAAAAGCAACAAATGATGTGTGAATCAGTCATTTGCTGGCTGATAAATACGCATTTAAGATTGCAAAATGGGGTTGAGGGGAGTGTTTTTTCACCATAGTGCCTTTAATCTTCAGCTACAAAGCCTTGGTCCTGGCAGTGTGGCAGCCATTCTGCAGCTGGTGAGCATTACTTATAATCTCCGGTGACATCTTTGGGGATTTCCCTGACATCTGAGGAGCTGCAGAGATGTGCACATAGAACAGCGCATGGTGGAAATGTAACTTTTTACAGCTAAAGATTTCTTTAGGAGAAATAATGGTAATAATAAGCCCTATGGCCCGGATTCACATACATCAGCGCATATATATGCCGCTGTAGTGTATGTCTTTTACGCTACGCCGGCGCAGCGCGGAGAGGGAGACATGGAATTCACAAAGCAAATGCTCCCAACTCTGCGCCAGCGTAGCGTATATTCGTAGGCGCAAGGCAGCGTAAGTGGAAGTAGGTGGAAGTGGGCTGGAAGTGGGCATGATACATGGTAATGAAGCGTGACCCCATGCAAATGATGTGCCGAGTGCTAGGCAAGTACTTCAAACGAACGGCGCATGCACCGTCCCGTGGAAGTATCCCAGTGCGCATTCTCACAATCGCATCGAAACAACTGCCTAAGATACATCGAATCACTGCCTACGTCGTGAACGTAACCTACGCCCAGCCCTATTCATGTACAACGTAAACTACGTAAAATTCAACGGCATTCGTTCCCTGGTTCATACCTTTGCATGAGTTGCGCCTCCTATATGGGGAATAACTTTACGCCGGACGTACGACTTACGCAAAGCACGTATATTATGCGCCGAGCGCAAGTACATTCATGAATCGGCGTATTTGCCTCATTTGCATATTTGCAATCGAAAATCAATGGAAGCGCCACATGCGTCCAGTGTAAATATGCGCTCACTATACGCTGGCGTAGGAAAGTGACGTCGGGCGGCTGAAGCCTATTTTTCAACATATCTTGCTTTGTGGGTCGGCGCATAGATACGACGGTGCACATTTGTACTTACGTTGGCATATCTGGAGATACGTAGGCGTAGGTGCTTCGTGAATCCGGGCCTATGTATACATCTCTACTCCTGAACCAAAGATCTTTAGCAGCAATGCTAGGTCCCTGAAGTCTTCTGTCCTCAGTGCACTGCTCACAGGGGGCCAGTCCAGTGTTACTTGTCATCCTCAACCATCCACATACACAAGGGCAAGCAGAGGATGGAACTGTGCTAAGACAAAACATTTGCAATTGAATATATCAGGATTGGAGGCAACATTTTAAAATTGCATGACCCTCATCTAGAAAGGTTTTTCAGTGGCTGCTGGTGCTCAAAATTTTTAAGGGGGTGCAAACAAACTGAAAAAAAAAAAAAAAACATCAATTGCAGCCACTGTGCCCATCAAACGCAGCTACTGTGCCCATCAATTGCTGCCACTGTGCCCATCAATTGCTGCCACTATACCCATCAAGTGCAGCCACTGTGCCATCAAATGCACCCACTATGTCATCAAACGCAGCCACTGTACCAATAAATTGCCACCACTATGCCATCAAATGCAGCTACTGTACCCATCAATTACTGCCAGTGTGCCCATCAGTTGTTGCCAGTGTACCCATCAAATGCTGCCAGTGTGCCCATCAATTGCTGCCAGTGTGCCCATCAATTGCAGCCATTGTGCCCATCAAATGCAGCCAATGTTCCCATCAAGTGCAGCCACTGTGCCCATCAAGTGCAGCCACTGTGCCCATCAAGTGCAGCCACTGTGCCCATTAAACGCAGCCACTGTACAAATAAATAAACCAGTGCGCCCATCAAATGCTGACACTGTGACCATTAATTGCTGCCATTGTACCCATCAATTGCCGCCAGTGTGCCCATTAATTGCTACTGTGCCCCATCAAATGCTGCCGGTGTGCCCATCAATTGTCACTACTGTGCCCCATCAAATGCTGCCAGTGTGCCCATCAATTGCCGCTATTGTGCCCTATCAAATGCTGCCAGTGTGCATCGCCCAGCACTCACCTGTCTCGCAGTGGGTCACGGTGGTGTCCATCATGCTCCTCAATGTCTTCTCCCGTCCTCTCTATCAGGTGTCCAATCACAGCGCCTGTCGTTTCTGCCAATCAAATGACAGATAACAGACCTAAGCACATGATTGGCTGAGATGCAGTTCAGTGTTAGCAAAGCCAATTCCTTCGCTTTCCTAACACACCGCTGAGTGAACAGCAAGCGCCCAGCAAAAAAAAAACGGACGATCATTTGTCCGATAATCTCATCGTGTGGTGTGTACTAGGCTTTAGTTCATTGTTGTTTGTGCTGTCTACTGAACAAGCTTGAATGGTTTCATAGCATGAGCACATGGTAATGAGATTATACAGGTTAAAAAAAGGTTTATGATGCAAATGTAAATGGAGAAAGGTTGGGACTGTGAGTGCGACGTGCAGGTACACACGTCTCCATCCCTGTGTATACATTGAAATTCATTTATATTTTTTGTAGACTTTGGGGCACCTGCCCCTGAAGAGTGTTTTACATATGAAACGCGTCGGTCCTACGCCATGCACCTAATTTTTTATAGAAGAATTTTATATACAGAGATCATTAGACCTTGTGCATTCCAAAGTGCTTTGTACTCATGTATGATCATTGCTTCATATCAATGTTGGGTTGCTCTATTGCAACCGATGTGTTCTTTACTGTTTGTCAATCATGATATTGTTCAGCCCACTCACCTGGGCATATACTATGCAATTGTATCAACATCAATAAATAAATGTTTTTGTACAAAATTGACTGATCATTTGGCCACGCATACTCGCCTAACACAAAATCCCAAAACCCTTCCTTTCCATATGACGCAAATGTTACCCCTGATCATCAAACAAATCAGAAACATTATTTTTCATCATTGAAGCTAAATCATTATACAGTAAAACCTTGGTTTGAGAGTAGCTAATTTTTTTAATACATTTTGACTTGATATGCAAGTGATGTCTTGATATAATGCCGCGTACACACGGTCGTTTTTTGCGATGAAAAAAAAACGTTGTTTTTTAAAACGTCATTTAAATTGATCGTGTGTGGGCAAAACGTCGTTTTTTGTCTTAAAAAAAACGACCAAAAAAAAATTCCAACATGCTTGAATTTTTTGTGTCGTTTTTAAAAACGTCGTTTTTTGTTTCACAAAAAGTCACTGTGTGTAGCAAAAACGTTGTTTAAAACAACGTTTTTCAACCCGCGCATGCCCAGAAGCTAGTTATGAAGCGAGCTTCAATGGAAAAGAGTGGTGAGCGTAACCTCGCTTTTTGCAGTCGCGCTCCTTTGTCCAGAGCTGGACAAAGGAGCGCGACTGCCGTGTCATCGCAGTGCGCCAGCTCTGAAACGCGTCGCATGCCAGTGACGTCACTACGTTCGGATTGCCGCAGAATTCAAAATTCCAGCCTGACCCTGCATCTTTACCATCACCGCCGGCCCCAACACCTTACAGTGTTTGGAAAAGGACCACTGCAGACAGCGCAGCGCACAAGAACAACAGTGACAGACCTGAGGACTTATTCCACCCAAGGAAATTTATACAATGCTTGTTTTTACTCTACTAAACGTGAGTTGCCTGTATGTATTAAACCAATTAAATCACTTAAACATCTACTCTTAGGCCTTGTACACACGATCGGACATATCCGATGAAAACGGTCCGCGGACCATTTCCATCGGATATGTCCGATCGGGAGTTTGATCCGATGGCGTGTACACACCATCGGATCAAATTCCCCGCCGCCGGACGGCGCGGTGACGCGGCGGTGACGTTGACGCCGCCACGTCACCGCCACGTCACCGCACCAGGAAGTTAAACACTTCCGCGCATGCGCCGAATCCATTCGGCGGCGGCGCGGCGGCGGTGGGGGACGACATGTCTGCTGGTAAGTGTACTAACCAGCAGACATGTCGGGCGGACAGATTCCACCGGATGGATTTCAAAGCATGCTTTGAAATCTGTCGGGTGGAGAAATCTGTCCGCTAGCCCATACACACGAGCGGAGATGTCTGCTGAAACGGTCCATCGGACCGTTTTCAGCGGACATATCCCCTCGTGTGTACGAGGCCTTAGGCCTCGTACACACGAGGGGATATTTCCGCTGAACATGGTCCGACGGACCGTTTCAGCAGACATCTCCGCTCGACGCCTTGCTCGTCAGTTTGCTCGGCGAAAACGTACACACGATCGAGCTTCTCGGCAGAATATGGATCCCAGCGAGCTTCTCGCTGGATTCTGCCGAGAAGCTCGGTCGTGTGTACGGGGCCTGACAGCGGTGAGAGCTGGTGGGGCGGAGGGCGGTCTATGTGGACAGCTTTATTCAGGATGCCTGCATACTTAGATGTGCCTCTTTTAATCATCAACCATGTGAGTTGCTAAATATTGTACCTTCATTAAATGTTACCATATTGCTACACTTAGAGGCGCCTCTCTTCTCTTTTAAACTGTGTAGCTCCTGCTGGATTTTGCTTCTATTCCCATTGTGGAGTTTGCCATTTGTGGATGGACATTTTATGGCTACACAACTTATCACATTGCTAGAATCTTTTTATATGGACTGTAAACTGAAGGACTTATGAATAAATGTTTGTGGAACAAATCATTTGAGTTTCCATTATTTCTTATGGGAACATTTGCTTTGATATACAAGTGCTTTGGATTACAAGCATGTTTCTGGAACAAATTATGCTCGCAATCCAAGGTTTTACTGTATTCTGGACTATATTGAATAAAGGTGGGAGCAAACCATGCCTTTTTCTTGTATTGGATATTATATATGCTGTAATGTCAGATTTTTTTCCCACAATTGCTTATACTAGGACATCTTTATATAAACAGGGAGAAGAAGCATTTGAATGGGCAGATGGTTCTATTTCTTGGTTTACATCATGGGCAGATGAGTCACCATCAGAAGATGGGAACTGTGCATATATCGACACCGATGGACTTTGGAGAGCTGTGGACTGTAATATGCAACTGCAAGGTGCCATGTGTCTTGTCAGCACGGGTATGGATATTTGGACATTGTCATTCTGTTGCCACTCAATACTCTGTGCTGGGGGTAAATACTAGAGTTGTCCCGATACCGATACTAGTATCGGTATCGGTACCGATACCGAGTATTTGCGTTAGTACTTGTACTCGCGCGAATACTCCCGATACCTAAATAGAATACTTTTTTTTTTTTTTTTGAGTGCGGGGTGGAGTGCGGAGCACTCAGAGGGACCATGGCTGAACTCAGAGGGACCATGGCTGAACTCAGAGGGACCATGGCTGAACTCAGAGGGACCATGGCTGAACTCAGAGGGACCATGGCTGCATTTGGGGACACGTGGCTGCATTTAAAAAGTATCCGGTATCGGCGAGTACATGGAAAAAAGTATCGGTACTTGTACTCGGTCCTAAAAAAGTGGTATCGGGACAACCCTAGTAAATACATCTATACTAGCAGAGCTTCAGAAAAAGAAAAGCGAAGACTCATTTATTCAGTTGTCTTCCGTTTTTTGAAGTACAAGATACCATGGGCGTCCGCTGAATTTTTTTCAGGGGGGTGGCGATTCGGCAGCGGCGATACACATTCGCATTTAACCCTTTCTTCAAACGCTAGAGGGGGTTAAAAGCGCCCCGCTAGCAGACGAATAGCGCAGCTAAAACAATGGTAAAGCGTTTTACCGATAACGTAGCCAGCTGGCAGTGTAAAATAGCTCTTGAGATAATTTAGCTTCACTCCATACCCATATAAATATAGTCTAGAGAATGTACAGACCCCCCTTCAGCACAGACCCCCCCATTCAACACAGATGGACCCCCCATTCAGCACAGATCCCCTCCATTCAGCACAGACCCCCACATTCAGCACAGACCCCTCCCTTCAGCACAGATGGACCTCCCCCTTCAGCACAGACCCCCCCTTCAGCACAGATGGACTCCCTTTAAGCACAGACCTCCCCATCAGCACAGATGCCCCCCTTCAGCAAAAACCCCTCCTTTCAGCACAGACACACCCTCCCTCCCCCATCCAATTCAGTACCTCAGATCAGACATGAGCGCAGCACAGCAGGTTCCCTCCCCCTGTGTACACATAAACACTGGGGGGGAGGCGGCTTCATTCTGCTCGCTGTGCCTGTGTGACATTTAGCCCGGGACCGCTCAGACAGCCCGCAGCTGTGGTTTCACTCCTTACCAGACCACCCCCCGCCCCCCCCTGCAATGTCCCTGCCAGCAGCTCACCTCTCTCTCCCTGTTCTAACCTGCCTGTCACAGCGGCGGTCTTCACTCTTCAACACCTTCTTGATTTTCCGGGGGGGGGGGGTCAATTGCCCCCCCTTGCCCTATGGAGCGGACGCCCATGCAAGGTACAGCAGGCACATAGCAAGAAAATGAAATGCCGGCTGTGTGTGTAGAAGAATCAATTCAAGTGGGCTGGAACACTCTTGGAGCGCAGCATAAGGCGTGATGATGTCAGCCGTTCTGAGCATGCGCACTGGCGATGGCCGGTCAGTGTGTGCTCACTTGTTAATCTATTCCAAGTTTCAGAGGTTCGGCTGCCAGGGGGTAGCGATCCAGTGACTTATTGAGTCCAGACACTTCCCCCCAATAGCCATGGTCAAAGTTGGGTTTTGTGTAGGTGGGTTCTATGTGAGCCACAGACCCTGATTGGTTGCCTCTGCCTTACCCCACCCTAGAACAGAAGAAGGTATGAAGAGCCCTAACTTCTTGCTGTGTTTTTTATGTTTGCAGCAAGGGGTACTGGCAAACGTCAGTTTTTGATTTTAAGTGCGCTTTGTGGAAATTGTTTTTGGCAACCCATGTTAGTTAACTGGATGTTTTATTTTTAGAAAACAGAACAACGGGATTTAATGGCAGCTGTCCAGAAGAATGGATACAGTTCCAAGAATTTTGCTACACATTTTCAGGTGTTTTAAACAACACAGATTACCACACCTCTGAGGAGATCTGCCAGCAGCAAGGTACACCTGCGTGAATAATGCCTTAATGTTTATCAGATATTACCTGTAGGCTGCCCACAAACATTAGTAGATGATGGTACCCATGCATCTGTCGCCCCCCCCCCAGTTTGCATGTTGGGATGCATGTGGGGCGTCAGACTCATAGGTTTTTATAAAATGGTATTTTCATGCCGCATGATTGGAGCTTGAGGCACTGCGCCCCGAACCCACCCACGTGTGACACTAGCGAATTAATATTCGCTTCTCCTGAGTACAGAGGGATCGTGGTGGGCTGAGTGCGGAGGGACCGTGGCGTGGCTGAGTGCGGAGGGACCGTGGCGTGGCTGAGTGCGGAGGGACCGTGGCGTGGCTGAGTGCGGGGGGACCGTGGCGCGGCTGAGTGCGGGGGGACCGTGGCGCGGCTGAGTGCGGGGGGACCGTGGCGCGGCTGAGTGCGGAGGGACCGTGGCGTGGCTGAGTGCGGGGGGACCGTGGCGCGGCTGAGTGCGGGGGGACCGTGGCGCGGCTGAGTGCGGGGGGACCGTGGCGCGGCTGAGTGCGGGGGGACCGTGGCGCGGCTGAGTGCGGGGGGACCGTGGCGCGGCGGAGTGCGGGTGGACCGTGGCGCGGCGGAGTGCGGGTGGACCGTGGCGGGGCTGAGTGCGGGTGGACCGTGGCGGGGCGGAGTGCGGGTGGACCGTGGCGGGGCTGAGTGCGCGGGTGGACCGTGGCGGGGCTGAGTGCGGGTGGACCGTGGCGGGGCTGAGTGCGGGTGTTTGATTGCCATCCCCATAAAAAAAAGTTTGGCACCAGCCGCCACTGCTGGTCACTGAATTACCATCCTTAGGAGTGATTACAAGTCAGATTAACTCAGGATCCTCAAACTACAGCCCTCCGCCTGCTGTGGAACTACAGATCCCATGAGGCATTTCAAAACTCTGACATTCACAAACATGACTAGGCATGATGGGAATTGTAGTTCCTGAACACCTGGAGGGCTGTAGTTTGAAGACCCCTGGATTAACTAGTATATTTGTGCTAATAGGGAATGTATCCTTCCAGAGGCTGGGTCAAATACAATGCCCCCTCTCATGGTTAAAGTAGAACAAGGCCTCGTACACACGAGGGAATTTATCCGCTGAAAATGGTCCGACGGACCATTTCAGCTGAAAAATCCGCTCGTCTGTAGGGGCAAACGGACAGTTTTGGACGGATTCCTCCGGCGGAAAAGTTTCAAAGCATGCTTTGAAATTTTTCCACCGGAGAGCTGCCCGTCGGATATGTCCGCTGGTTAGTACGCCTAACCAGCGGACATATCTGCCCGCACATGCGTCGTATCCTGTAAATGGATCCGACGCATGCGCGCGGAAGTGTTTTACTTCCTGGTGCGGTGACGTGGCGGCGTCAACGTCACCGCCGCGTCACCGCGCTGTCCGCCGGCGGGGAATTTGATCTGATGGTGTGTACAGCCACCGGATCAAACAGCCCGGCGGACATATGCGATGGAAACGGTCCGTCGGACCGTTTCCATCGGATAAATTACATTGTGTGTACAAGGCCCTATAGGTATTTTTTTTTTTTTTTGGATTGCACTTATTATCATTGAAAGTAAAATAAATCCCAAATTGTGGGTTGTCCCCAGAAAAGTAATAGAGGGGAAATATTCCAATGGCCCACTATTTTTGGTGACATGGGTGTCCCCAAAGAATTCCCTTAATTTGCATTGATTTCCTTCCTGTATGGCTATGGGACAGTAAGTGAAGGGAAATCTAAGTAATGGGACACACTGATGGAAATATTTAAATAAAAATCCAACACGGGTTATAACCCTCCCTTATGCTATCCAAAATGAAAAAAAGTTTTGCTTATAGTTCTACCTTAATCAATCAAAGATCAATAAATAATCCTTATATGTGAAATAGAGTGCAAAAAGCCCCAAAGTTGGCAAGATTTAACTGTGAATCAATCCAAATGATGAGTGCTCTCCGAGTGAATGACACCAGTGCTCACACACTCCTGAACAGATGGAGAAATCTCAATAAACAGGTCAATTTTGCTTTGCTGTGATACAGCCACAATATTCCCAACAACAATTCAGATTTGATATGGCTCCAGGCTTATGGAAAAAACACAACATATAGGGATCCAATGTGCTTTGTGTTGACCCAGCTACAATGTCTCCAACCGCTACTCAGGTCTGCCATGGCTCCATTCATCTACCCTATTATAGTGCAGCAAAGAGTCACAAGCCTAGACTCCTTCCCTGGCGATGACCATCAAATTGGATCTTGCATCTAATTACAATGTGGGTGCATTTGCACCTCTAGATGGGTCTGGTATATATTCTCAAGTGCAGATGGGGGCTTGACTGCAGCGGCAATGCAGATGGGGTGGAAGTTAAGAAGAACAACTTACCTCTATGGTTTCCTCGGCCACTGGCAGGCAGCTATCCAATTGGATGCTGGCACCCCTTGTGACTCTGGTGGCCATCTTGGGTTAGGCCGAGTCTATTTAAAACCCTGGCTCCCGGGCTTGGCATGCTTTTTGCATGTGGAAAGAGTAGGGACGGGACACCCGTCTTTCAGGGACAGTGCTTAGAATCAGGGAAGGGTTCTAGAGGAGTAGGGAAAGCACAGGGACTACACCAACCTCCCTGGAAGCCTCCCCTTTGGGTTCAGACCCCGCCAGGCCTGTTGATTATTGCTGAACATTCTACAATATATTACTATTTCTGAACTTGGACTCTGTGGGGTTGACTTACGAAAGGGAAAAAGACTTTGCAAGTGCAGTCGCTCCAGAGCTTAGTAAATAAGCAGAAACTCTGCTGACTTCTATCATCCAATCAAGTGCAAGCAAAAATGCTGTCTTTATTTTCCCTGCATGTGATTGGGTACTCTTTGCAAAGTGAAGCCTTCCCTCATTTACTAAGCTCTGGAGCAACTGCAAAGTGTACAGTCCATTTGCCTTTAGTAAATCAACCCCTATGTGCTTACTCTCTGGCCCTGCCACATCACGCTGCACCTAGCCACACACCCTTATATTTGCTTTATTTTGGACATTTATGTGTAATTAGCTGGCCATTGTCCTTAGTGTCACAGCTCTGATCAATAACCACTTCAGCCCCGGACCATATTGCTGGTCAAAGACCAGAGCACTTTTTGCGATTCGGCACTGCATTGCTTTAATTGACAATTGCGCGGTCGTGCGATGTGGCTCCCAAACAAAATTGGCGTCCTTTTTTTCCCACAAATAGAGCTTTCTTTTGGTGGTATTTGATCACCTCTGTGGTTTTTAGTTTTTGCGCTATAAACAAAAATATAGCGAAAATTTTGAAAAAAAATAATATTTTTTACTTTTTACCATAATAAATATCCCCCAAAAATATATATATATATATATATATATATATATATATATATATATATATGTCCTCAGTTTAGGCCGATACGTATTCTTCTACATATTTTTCGTAAAAAAAATCGCAATAAGCGTTTATTGATTGGTTTGCGCAAAAGTTATAGCGCTTACAAAATAGGGGGTAGTTTTATGGCATTTTTATAAAAAAAAATGTTTTACTAGTAATGGCGGCGATCAGCGTTTTTTTCCCCGGTACTGCGACATTATGGCGGACACTTCGGACACTTTTGACACATTTTTGGGACCATTGGCATTTTTATAGCGATCATTGCTATAAAAATGCATTGGATTACTATAAAAATGCCACTGGCAGTGAAGGGGTTAACACTTGCGGGCGGGGAAGGGGTTAAGTATGTTCCCTGGGTGTGTTCTAACTGTAGGGGGGTGGCCTCACTAGGGGAAATGACTGATCACTGACGGTCAGGCATTTCTCCCCTGACAGGACCGGGAGCCCCCAAGCACCCCCCCCACACACAAAGCCAACGTTAGCGATACACTAATTTTTTACACCCATGTTCTTACTCCCCCCCCCCCCCTCAGTTTCCTGTGTTCGCGGCTGGACTGAAAGGAAGTGAGCACTCAGTGTGCACTTCTTGTCAGTCTGGCCGGGAACAGAAAACTGAATCTCCTGTACCACGCGCGGTACCCGGCCGGACTGACAGGACTCCAGGAGGAAGGAAGAGGAGCTTGGCCACGCTACAGCCTGGGAAAGGGAAGTTGGGGGGGCCCCAGGTCAGCTCGGGGCCCCAAGCAATTGTTTGTTTTGCCTGTCCTGTAGCGACGGGCCTGCCGGGAGCTGTGTGTTTACACACACAGCTCCTGTTCCTCGCTCTGTAACGAGCGATCGCAGGTGCCCAGCGGCGATCGCGCCTGCCGGGCACGCGCGGGAGTCGGGGGCGAGCGGCACGTGCGCGCCCCTAATGGCTGCTCAGCGAGATGACATATAGCTACATGCTCTCGCCCAGCAGAGCCGACCTGCCGCTGTATAACTGCGGCGGCTGGTCGGCAAGCAGTTAATCCATCATGAAAAGACAGCTGTTTTTGCTTGCTAATAATGCCTTATTTCTTGAAAGTATTATCTTTGGAAAAATATCTCTCCACGTAGACGATGTGACTTTGCTGTGTCTACTTTGGTTTTTATTTAGATAAACTCTTTTTGTTTCTTGTGAGATTAGCCATAAGGAAAGCAGGAACTGATAACCAGTATGTATGTGTTTTGTGACTGTTCCATGTCTAGATTCTACAATCCTGAGTCTAATGCATGAAGAGGAAGATGTATTTCTTCAGAGATTTCTCACTTCCTTTGCTGTACAAGACATATGGTTAAACAGAATAACGTCTAGCAACGGTAAGAAAATTGTTCTAAAAAGTAAAAGTTATTTAAAACGTTAAATTTAAATTTTTAAAGCAGTAATAGACCCCTTTCACATGAGCAGGTTGGTGTGGCCAACTGATTTCTGTGGCAAGAATCTGCAGATTCACACTACTGGAATGACTGGGTTATGTGATCAGCATATTCTGCGGATTCTTGCTGCAGGAATCCAGTGGCTACAACCAACCAGGCTGTGTGAAGGACGCCTTGAGGCTGGGTTTTTACTAATGTGATACCAAACATCACATGTGATTTACACCACGATGTCTGTGCCATGCAAATTCAGCCATGCAGTTTTTTTGGCTGAAACCGCATTGCATTCGCACCAAAATGGTGCAGGACTCTTTTTTTTGGTTTGCACTGGAATCGGATCGCATGGGTGTTCAGACCCATGCGATCCAATTCCACGTGTAGCGCTACCCTCGAAAGAGCCGCTGATTAATTTGATGGGATCGGCACATTAAGTTACCCCAGCGTTGTCTAGGGGTGTGATGCAGGAACAAAGTAGTGAGCGGAGGTCCAGACAGTGAATAAAGGTTTTTCCAATGCTTTATTTCCAGGCCAACACAGCCAACATCAACTTCAGTTAGGAAGGGAAAAGGTTGATGAAAGTAGAGGAGAACTTTGCGGTGTCGGCCTGGATAGGAACAGGGCAGACTTGCCCTCAATAGTACCAATTTCGAAACTCGTTGCCACTTCTATTGAGTGGGTGAAGTGCACACGGACACGTCCCTCTCACAAACCTGGCAGCCGAGGCGTCACTTTGGATCCCTGGGAGGAACAGGCCTCTCACACAGACCTGTCTTTAGGGCCTCTGCCACAGGCCAATTACTTCAGATGAGATTTGGTGGATGAACAGAGCGAATCCTCCCAGTAGGCTCTAGCACAGGTCAGCATCCTGGTCACCAGATCCCTGATTGGTTTGTTCAAGCCCTGTTGGACAACCTGCCTCCGGGTTCCCCTCAAGCCGATCCCCCAATCGCACAGCCCCCAGCCTGGGATCCTTTCAATAGAACCGGGAACCCAGTAGGTCACTGGGGTCCCCTTTCGCTTCCAGTTGAGGCTCGGTGAAGCCTGTAAGCTTGGCCAGATGGGCCGAAGATTTTAGAACACATGACCCCCGTCACAGATATATCCCTCCCCAGCATGCCCCGCGAGGGAAGAACTGCTCCAATTGGCTGCTGGGGAAGACTTGCTCTGCCAGAAACCCCTCTGACGCCAACTGCCGACCAGAGATGATACCACATCCCCAGAATGCAGACCGACCCAGTGGACCTTTCTGGAATGACAGAGGTCACAATTTAGGTAAATCATGACTGGGAGCAATGTAACTCTCCCATTCCAACTAACTTTAGCGTAGTGCCCATACTGAAAGTAAGGGGGCGCTACACACAGTAAGCACTGCGTTCTGCAAACTGATTTGGGGTGTCATCAACTTTATATTGACACCCGCAGAGGTTCGCAGAGAGCGGTGTGAACTGCCTGTGAGTCAGATGCGATGTGGGAACCCGCACAGGAATCGGTTGTGGTTCCCACATCACACCAGTGTGAGCAGAGTCTGATCCCAAAAGCAAACATTTATAATATTTCAGCCTACAAGTTCTAAGCTGTGATGGCTGCATTCGTTTTTAGCGGCACTACCCCCCCCCCCCCCAAAAAAAAGAACCCCACCAGTCTCCACTGTTTGTCCCCTGCTAAACTCTAGGGGCTGCTCTGCAATGCTATAGCAATGGATGCTGCAGTGCCTACTGCCTTGGAATGTCATTGGTTGATATGGTGCTGGTGCTGCTGCTGCTTAGCCCACCAGCACCATGGCAATTCATGACATTGATCCAGGGCAAACTGAACCCTATGCTTGCTGCAACCTGGGGGAACCTAAACAGATTGGGGCCTGGTCTATCCAAAATAAAAATTATGGGCCAGATCCACAAAACTTTTACGGCGGCGTATCTCCAGATACACCGCCGTAATTTCAAATCTCCGCCGTTGCATCTTTACGGCGATTCTGAAAGGCAGTTATGCCTAAAGTTTACCTAGATATGACCGGCGTAAGCCTCCTACGCCATCGTATCTTGGTTGCATAATTACGCTGGCCGCTAGGGGCGCTTCCGTATATTTTCTGCGTCGAATATGCAAATGAGCTAGATACGCCGATTCACAAATGTACTTGCGGCCGGCGAATTTTTTTAATGTCGTTTGCGTAAGGCTTTTTCCAGCGTAAAGTTACCCCTGCTATATAGAGGCGTATGCAATGTTAAGTATGGACGTCGGGACAGCGTCAAATTTTCCGTTGTTTACGTCGTTTGCGTAAAACATTCGCGAATGGGGCTTTGCGTAAGTTACGTTCACGTCGAAACCAATGAGTATTTGCAGCGTAATTTTGCGCATGCGCTGTCCGTGGACGTATCCCAGTCCGCATGCGCAAAATTATGCCGTAAATACTCATTGGTTTTGACGTGAACGTAACATACGCAAAGCCCTATTCGCAAATGTTTTACGCAAACGACGAAAAATTTGACGCTGTGCTGAGTTGCGTTCACGTCGAAACCAATGAGTATTTGCGCCGTTCGTTAGAAACGTCTTTTACGTGGGGTCATGGTTGATTACCATACTACACGCCCACTCCAAGCCTACTTTGAATTACGTGGGCTTACGCCGGCCCATTTACGATACGCCGCCGTAACTTAGGACGCAAGTGCTTTGTGAATACGGCACTTACCTCTCTACGTTGCGGCGGCGTAGCGTAAACAAGATACGCTACACCCGCACAAAGATACACCGATCTTTGTGGATCTGGCCCTATATTAGCGTTGGGTAGGGTAATTATATTTGTTTAGGGTCAATTTTTGTATTTATTTATTTAGTTATTTTTACTATCTATATCAAATAGTGATAAATATTCTTGTTCAATGTTTTTATTGGATGGATATGTCGGTGTAGAATTATAAAAATACTGATAAATAATCAATACGGGATTTAGCCACAATACTGGTGTAACAAAGCATCATTGGTTTTCTATAGAAAGAGCACATCTCCACTATGAAATTATGTTTTAATGTATTATTATTTTTTATTATTGTTGATATACTGGATGTATATAGTGCCAACAGCTGGAACAGTACTTTACATAATAATTTAATTCAAGGTTAGGTGAGCCCTGTTAAATTTTGTGTGGTGGCTTGAACACCATTGCTCTCCCAGTATTCCCAGTTACAGATGGCTATTCCCAGTTATAGCTGCAACTATTATGACTCCGCCGTACTCCCTTGATGATATGACAAACACAAATAATTGCCTCGTGGGAGGGGGAAGAGACAAAGGTTACCATAAGAAAATAACAATTGAATCTTCGAGAGCCGTAAGATGTCTGTGATTATTACCATTAGTGGCCACCCAAAACTTAAATATAATTTCTTGGGCAGATCTTGCTATTAAACACAATAAGTTTACGTGTTTTTCTTTTAGATGGTATAGAACATTGGTCAAATGGCACAACATTAAACTACACCAATTGGAATAACGAGATATCATATTACAAAGCCTTGATTGGCGGTATGTGTGTCACACGTTTGACGGTTGATGGTACTTGGGTGCCGACAGAGTGCTCTGAAAGAAGAGGATTTATATGTAAGAAAAGCACAAGTACCGGTAAGTCTCTTTGTCAAGACATTTTTCTCATAAATGTTTTGCACGATTGAAAATTGTATATTTCATATTGAAACCTCTTCACACCTTTTTTTTTTTTTTTTTTGTATAATCTTTATTTGTGAACGACAAAATAGTACAACACAGCACATAGTGCCCAGAGCACGTTACAGTGAACAAGCAGCCATTCAGTATTTAACGTAACATAAAAAAGAAAGGAAACCAGAGTAGACATTGAGGGCAGAGATGTATAGAATCACAACAGGACCCAGAACCCCAATAAGCATGACTTAAGTCCATCTACCGGGCAGCTAGCTGGAAATGGATTCGGGTTCCCCCCCACCACATAAAACACAGGAACAGTAAAACATAGCGTGAGGGTGGCTCATCCGACACCTCTCATCAGGTGGTAGAGATGGATATTCGCAGATGGGGGGGGGGGGGCAAGAACCAGGAGCCAAACCGGCCAGCCGCCTGGACAACACTCATAACTATGAATAGTGTGCAGGGCAGGAAGGAAGTCAGCCGAATGCGCACGAGGGAAGGGGGGCGCCATGGACCTCCATCATACCTCCCCACATGCCGCAGCCCGGACCAACCCCCAACATGACCAACACACCTGCCCCAAGGTGACATAAGTCCCCGACCCCCAAGGCCAAGGGGGTCGAGTAGTCCCTCGGAAACGGGTCATCGAGTCCTCTTCACACCTTTTAACATTGATTGTCAAGCCAAGTTCATAGGATGGATCTGCTACAAATACAGTCTAAGAGAAGAGTGTTCTTCTTTTAGGGGGGAAGAAACCCCCCCCCCCCCCGGTTGGCCCGGTATCACGGCACTATCCATAACATGAACCCTTACACTATATGCATGTAAATGCATTCCATAGGCAGGAAAAATGTATGCATTTCAACAAGCTTAGTTTACAGTATTGTGGTGCTTCCACGTTAAAAAAAAGTACAGCATGCTGCTTTACTATGGACTGTCCAGTGGCTGGGTCCTCTTGGGATCCAGAAGACTGCTGCAGCATGATAACATCATGAAATGGCAACCGGATCGCATGGGCACAGATTACAGTGCTGGATTAAAAGTCGCTTAGGCAACTCAAAGGGGTTGTTAGGCCTCGTACACACGAGGGGATATGTCCGCTGAAAACGGTCCGATGGACCGTTTCAGCAGACATCTCCGATTGTGTGTATGGGCTAGCGGACAGATTTGCATGCTTTGAAATTTGTCCGCTACAAACCTGTCCGTCGGATATGTCCGCTGGTTAGTACGGGAAACCAGCGGACATATCCTCCCACACATGCGTCGTATCCTGTGAATGGATCCGACGCATGCACGCGGAAGTGTTTACTTCCTGGTGGGTGACGTGGCGGCGTCAACGTCACCGCCGCGTCACCGACACGTCACCGCGCCGTCCGCCGGCGGGGAATTTGATCCGATGGTGTGTACACGCCATCGGATCAAACTCCAGATCGGACATATCCGATGGAAATGGTCCGTGGACCGTTTTCATCGGATATGTCCGATCGTGTGTACGAGGCCTAAGGGTAAAAAAAAAAAATCCCTAAATAGCTTCCTTTACCTTAGTACAGTCCTCCTTCACTTACCTCATCCTTCCATTTTGCTTTTAAATGTCCTTATTTCTTCTGAAAATCCTCACTTCCTGTTCTTCTGCCTTTAACTCCACACAGTAATGAAACGCATTCTCCCCGGTGTGGAGTGTCATGCTCGCCCCCTCCCTTGAGGGGGCGAGCAGGAGAGTCAGGACGTTCTCTACGTTGCAGATCAGGCTGCAGGGCAGGGGTCCAGGAGTGTATACAGGGTTCAGGGTCACGGAATAGAGGAACACAGGCAAGCAAACACGGGTCAGTGCACAAGGAAACAATACCAAGGCAATGTGTGCAAGCATCTGCCAGGTATAAGTACACCACCTGCAATCAGTCTCAGATGATGCCTTAATACAGGAGATGATGTCGGCTCCAGACTGCCAGGAGACACCTGCTGGTGGACTCCAGAACTATGGCCCATAGATCTGGGAGTAATAGTTCCACCATCAGATAAAACCTTTCCTAACAGTCTGCCAATGCCCTGCATTTAGTAAAAGCAGCCACAGATATATTACACAGAACCGCAGCCCTGAGTGATCTTTTTTTGTTACTTGAAATTAAAATTTTAATAACATTTTCAGTAAAACATACAAATTATATTTTGAATTGAGTTAAAGTGACACTAAAGTTTTTTTTAATAACAAACATGTTATACTTACCTCCACTGTGCAATCCTTGTCTTCTGGGGTCCCTTGGCAGCTCTCTCAGCTCCTCCCCGCTTCTGATAACCCCCTCTGGGAAGCGCTCTCCCAAGGTCCTGTATTCAGCGTCCATAGCCGCCGACTACAGGACTCTGCCCCGCCCCCGACCCTTGCGTCATTGGAGTTGATTGACAGCAACGCGAGCCAATGGCTGCGCTGCTATTAACATATCCAATGAAGAGCCAAGAAGACCAAGCAAAGGAAGAGCACGTTTGCGACGCTGGACTTTCCAGGGCTCAGGTAAGTAAAATGGGGGGGCTGGGGGGCCAGTGATGGTAAGATGTTTTCACCTTAATGCATAGGACAATTGTTGAATAATTAGCATAGGTATTATATAAACTCAGAAACATCAGTCTGATCCGTGTATCAAAGTACTATAAAGGGCTAAAAGAGATAGAAAGAAAGCTACATGGAGTAGAGAGCGCAGAGAGCCATTACTTCATACGTATATTGCTAAATAGACTATAGGGGAGAAATTGGTTTTACAATGTGCAAACTGTGTTGCTGGGATTGGTAGTTTAAGTCTTCATGTGTTATTAGGATCCTAGAGAATAAAGTCTCCATTGTTGGACTGGGATGTTAGCTCTACAATCTGATAGCCAAGGGTTCCAATCAGAGGGAAATTTCGAAGTGGTTAAGGTCGACTTGGCGAACATATATTCCATGTGCATATGTTGGTTAAGGGAACTAGTAACTTGTTGGGGAGTGCTACGTTTCCATTAGCAGGCAATAGTTAAGCGAGCAGCTATGAAGATGTGTGTTACAATAGGGCAGTAGTGTCTGTGCCATGTTTCTAACCTCAGCCCCAGTAAAGCCATCTGCAGTCTTAATCTCCTGGGAGTGCCAGTTATGCTAGTTATTAGGGCATGTACATGCTTCCAAAATAGTGATAGTTCTGGGCATGTCCAGCAGATGTGTATCTCTGAGCCATGATCTCCACAATTTCTCCAACAAAAACGTTTCTTTGGTGTTTGATATCAATGATGCAGTTTGTGAAGACCCAATGTGACAGGAACTTCGAGAATTTTGGTGTGTTGCGTGTTGCAGAGTTCCATTGGTTTATATCCACTGAAAACTGAAGGATGTGTTCCCACTTCCTCATAGATGAGAGTTTCTGTTGAGATATTGCGGAATCCAGTAGATGAAAGAAATATGAGATCCCTTTGGTGTTAGGCTGTGTATGTTCGTAAAAGCGTAACATTTCCGGGGCTAGGATATTGTCCGACCATGGAAAATTGCTCAATGCACGCCTTATGCGGAGGTATTCATAGAAATCCTGGTTGGGGATATCATATTATGTGGGCAGTGCTCGAAAAGAGCTCTTGATTTTTAAAGGGGTCTCCTATGGAAGCTATTTCTGCGTGATCTTTTGTGGTTATGACTGAGCAAGCAGCGCTGATCGATCATTCCTAATTTTTTTTTTATACAAAATATTTAAACCATGAAAATAAAAGATAACCATTATAAGTCCACCTGTTGGTGTTATAGTTATGGCCCAGCTTCCATCACTATTACCTGTGTATAAAAATGTAAAGAAGGCAAGTAAAATAAAACAAGGAAACCAAGTACTGAATTACTGAATACTTTTACGTCTTAAAAAGATATATAATATGTTTTGCTAATAAGGTTCACAATGCTTTTCATGATCCTGGTCCTTTAAAGTAATGGTTTACTAGTAATGGCGATGATCAGCGATTTTCAGCGGGACTGTGCCATTGCGGTGGACACTTTTGACACTTTTTTTGGGACCATTGACATTCATACAGCGATCAGAGCTAAAAATAGCCACTGACTACTGTATAAATGTCACTGGCAAACAAGGGGTTAACACTGGGGGGGAAATCAAAGGGTTAATTGTTCCCTAGGGAGTTGATTTCGAACTGTGGGGGGAGTCGACTGACTGGGAGTAGAGAGCGATCGCTGTTTCTGATCACTAGGAAAAGCAGATCTCCTTCTACTTACCTGATACATCCCCGTTCTGGCTCTCTGGGGAGCGATCGCAGGTCGCGAGAGGACATCGCGGCCGCAACACACATTGGCCTGCACACCCCATATAGCTCTTAGAGCGGCCAACGTACACCTACGGTGATTTGCACAGCCGTGCCAACCTGCCACCTCCACTTGGCACTTAACTTCAAGAAAACAGCGGCATCGTTATTTTAAGCTCACTTATAGCAGACGTTTTTTTCTCAACCAAACTGAAGCTTCTCTTTATTAATATCCTAATGATCAAATATCAATTTGTGTTTCACAGGTATCAAAAAATTGGAAGAAAATCTTGCAGAATTACGTAAGTTTAATACCTCTATAAACTTGCATATACAACTTGTATGCTTTTTTTTTTCAATTTAGAATATCATTTATTTTTGTTGTGCAGGTTTACCTGCAGTTGAAAGCTTTGAAGAGTAAAGGAGAATCCTCCCCCCCCCCTTAGATGGTTGTCTTTAGAAAATGTGTTCCTGTTTAACTCTGGGATGAGTTAAAAAAGTTGATTTGCGTCCCCCCGCCCCCCCCCAGCAGAAAAAGAATATAATGCTAATTTTTGCAGTGCATAATTTAACAGAGAACATTATTTACAAGAATGACAGTGATTGATTCACCATTTGTGAATCATCTGTGAAAATCACATTCACTGATTGTCCTGTATACATTTTGCACTTTGACACCAAAGCAATTATCGTTTTTGTGCTTTTATCAAAATGTAGTGTAGCACCCTCCTAGCGTAGGTTGTTAGGAGAATTTAGCTTTGGCTCCTTCTGTATTCCAGGGAACAGTGCGTGTTTGTTATGGCCTGTTCAGGGTCTCATAGTCTGGGAGTTTGATTGGCTTCCCTCTGCCTCCGAAAGAAGCTTCCAGAGCTTCGGGGCGGGAGATTCAAATCAACCAGTCTGAATTTTTAACAGGTTCTAGCCAATCTCTGGATAGGAAGTGCCCAGTAGGGGGCTGGAATGGAAATAAATATTCTGAGACACTGGAGAGCAGGGTTCCTTCTCTGCAGGAGGGTTCCAGAGGTTTAGAGACTGCTGCTCTCAGACAGCCTATGGACTGTACAACTGCTCTAGAGGGCTGCAGAGGTGCCAGGACTGAGGGCTTTAATGGACCAGAACCCCCACAAGGTATCTGGTCTTGAAAGGTGCCATCTCACTCACTGGATTGTGTCCAGGAAAGATAAAAGAAGGCAGCTGTCCTTGGGGAGTTGAGAGTAGTGACCTGGAATTGACCCCTGCAATTGTAGGCTGGAAGCTACACTGGGTACCAGTAGTTGTGCGTAGGCTCAAGGCCACCAGATGCCCATAGACCAGCCTTATGGTTTTCTGTTGTGGGTCCTTAAACTGTTCACCACTAGCCATTACTACTACTAGGAGAGACTGAGGTTTAATTTCTAACTATTGAGTGTTTTTGAAGAACCCATGCCCAAGTTTCCTCTCCCTGTTGAAGTTCTTCAAGCAAAAAACGTTAAAAACGCATTTCTTAAAGGAACGGCCCTACCATGGGTCCATTGGACCCAGGCAGCACTTTGATAGGGGCAGCAAACCACAGCCTCCTCTCCTTCTCCTCTATTTACCCAGCAAGTTGATGACCAAGATTTTTTTTGCCCAGCAGTTGTGTCATAATGACAACTGCCCCCTGGCCTCTCCGCCTTCCCCTATACTACCCTAGCCCTACCCTAGCCTGTCTATATACTACCCTAGCCTGTCTATATACTACCCTAGCCTGTCTATATACTACCCTAGCCTGTCTATATACTACCCTAGCCTGTGTGTATACTACCCCAGCCTGCCCCTATACTGCCTTAGCCAGTCCATTTACTATCGTAGCCTGTCCATATACTACCCTAGCCTGCCCTTTTAATACCCTAGCCTGTCTATATACTACCCTAGCCTGTCTATATACTACCCTAGCCTGTCTATATACTACCCTAGCCTGTCTATATACTACCCTAGCCTGTCTATATACTACCCTAGCCTGTCCATATACTACCCTAGCCTGTCCATATACTACCCTAGCCTGCCCCTACACTGCCCTAGTCCGCCCCTTGGAATTGAACATGTCAACATTTTCTGCATGTAGACAAGGTGCTGTTGCATGGAAATCTGACTTCCTGATAAAATGTAATTTTAGTTTTAATTATTTATCATGATATAAAATAATGGATGTGGGGGCCTTTTGGTAGGCATGTTTTTTTTTTTTTGGGGGGGGGGGGGGACATCATTTCATACTTGGACCCAGGCAGCACAATGTCTTGGGCCGGCCCTGATCCCTTAGGCCCCATTCACACCTAAGCATAGCGTTTTTGAGCATTTTTTCTGGCGTTTTGTCGCACGTATTCGCACGTATTCGCATGTTTGCATACAGCGTTGTCCGGCGTTTTTATTTTAGCCAATAGGAAAAATGATCATCTCTTTCATCATTTGTTGCTATGTTTGTAGATTTTTTTTATCTTCTTCCTGGGTGAATATTCTATTTAACAGAACAGATTAAAGCGACAAAACGCCCGTAGAAACGCTTGTTGTCGCGCTAGATGCTTGAATCAAGTGTTTCCTTTAGTTTCTTTGGGAATACAAACGTTCAAAAACACCCAAATCGGCCCAATTCGAGTCACAAAAAAGAGTCCAGAACTTGTTTGAGCTTCAGGCGTTCGGCTTCAGGCGTTTTGGAGTGGAGATGTGAACCATCTCCATAGAGAATAATGGATTTTCCCCCCTCTAGCGTTTTATAGCTTCAGGCTACAAAGCGCTCAGGTGTGAATGGGCACTAAGAATGTTTTTTGGGCCAGTTTGAATGGACTGTTGCTTCTGTGGATGGGCAACCTCTGTACTTATTGGGGACAAACTGGTTAAATTCAGTGGCCCCTTGGGGGATGGGTTGGCGCTAAAGCAGTTACATACACAAATCAGGTGACTTGTAGACAAACATCTATGTGGGTCTAACATGTTATTGTTGTTTTTTTTGTTTTTTTTAACATAGAATGATCTTTTGTTGCAGGAACAAGTCATGTTGTGATTCCAGTTGCGGTTATAATGACCCTTGTACTGTCAAGTCTTTTCATACTTGCATTGTATCTGTTCAAGAAGAAAAGATGCCATGTAGACTCCGGCTTGCAGGACCTGATCTGCATGCAGTCTGGCACAGAGGGAAGTAATGTGGAAGAATCTATATTGATTACAGCACTGGAGGATGAAGGAAACCGATAGCAGTGTTTAGTTATGATGAACACAAGATTAAAGGGATCAATGTGAGCTTGAAGACTTGTTACAATGTGGCACTGGAATGTAGATACATTTTCTATGCTTTTTTAAACTAATAGAAAAACACCTCGTTAACCACTAGCCGACCAGCCGACGCAGTTATACGGTGGCAGGTCAGCTCGGCTGCGCGAGATCATGTAGCTATACGTCATCTCGTGATTTAGCGTGCCCGGCTGGCGCCATCACCGCTGGGCACCCACGGTCGCTCGTTAGAGCGAGAAGCGGTAGCTGTGTGTGTAAACATACAGTTCCTGGTCCTGTCAGGGGGAGAAATGCCTGATTGTCTGTTCATAAAATGTATGAACAGCGATCTGTCATTTCCCCAAGTCAGTCCCACCCCCCCTTCAATTAGAACACACACAGGGAACATAATAACCCCTTCCTCACCCCCTAGTGTTAACCCCTTCCCTGTCAGTGGCATTTTTTACAGTAATCAATGCATTTTTATAGCACTGATCACTATAAAAATGCCAATGGTCCCAGAAATGTGTCAAAAGTGTCCGAAGTGTCGGCCATAAGGTTGCAGTACCGATAAAAAAATCGCTGATTGCTGCCATTACTAGTAAAAAAAAAAATATTAATAAAAATGCCATAAAACTATGCCCTATTTTGTAGACGCTATAACTTTTGCGCAAACCAATCAATAAACGCTTATTGCGATTTTTTTTTTTACGAAAAATATGTAGAAGAATACGTTTCGGCCTACACTGAGGAAAAATAAATGTTGTTTATATATTTTTGTTGATATTTATTACAGCAAAAAGTAAAAAATATTTTTTTTTTTAAATTTACTCTCTATTTTTGTTAATAGCGCAAAAAATTAAAACCACAGAGGTGATCAAATATCACCAAAAGAAACCTCTATTTGTGGGAAAAAAAGGACGCCAATTTTGTTTGCGAGCCACGTCGCACGACCACGCAATTGTCAGTTAAAGCGACGTAGTGCCGAATCGCAAAAAGTGGCCCGTCATTGACCAGCAATATGGTCCGGGGCTGAAGTAGTTAACAGACCTAAAAAAAATAACAAACCCATCATCCTGGAAAATCAAGCAAGTTTGCAAAAACAAAAACCTTTCACCTTTTTCCTATCACCCTCTGTCCCCTGAGAGCATTGCCTTAGGCCCTGCACACACGATCAGACCGGTCCGATGAAACTTGTCCGACGGACCGTTTTCATTGGACCAGGCTGAAGTGGTCTGATGGTCTGATGTGCGTACACACCATCGGACCAAAATCCGATCAGACCAGAAAGCGGTGATGTAGAACACAACGACGTGCTGAAGAAACAAAGTTCAATGCTTCCAAGCATGCGTCGACTTGATTCTGAGCATGCGCGGGTTTTTGGTCCGATGCTTTTGTGTACTAACCATCGAACATGTCCGACGGACAGGTTTCCATCAGACAGGTTTTAAAGCATGTTTTAAAACTTTGGTCTGACGGACAACGGTCCGATAGGCCGTACACACACCAACGAACTGGTCCGATCGTGTGTACGCGGCCTTAGACGTGCCCCCCCAGTTTTCTGCAGACATGAACAACGTTGAAGAAATACTGAGGATTACCGACATAACAGAACAATGAAACTGAAGGCAGGTTGGCTGTCTCTCACCTTAGGATTTCTTTCTATGGTGGTTTGGGGACTGTGATCCCTTGTACACACGACCGGCTTTCACGAGAAAACTGCCATTTTTTATATTGGTTGTGAAAACCGATCATGTGTATGCTCCCTAGCAGTTTTCTCTACATTTCTCTAAAGCTCTCTTTTTTCTCGTCGTGTTTCCCGTCAGTCTTTTTCTCGTTGCCAAAAACATGTGTGTATGCTTTTCCGAGGGGAAAAAACGTGCATGCTCAGAATCAAGTATGCAGTCCAAAGGGTGGCACCATTTGAAAGGAATACCGCGCATTGGTCGGATGTTTTTTTTGCATGAACATGTGTATGCAAGTTAGGCTGGAGAAGAATCACATCGGGGAAACGTTTTTTTTTTCCCTACCGAGAAAAATGGTCGTGAGTACGAGGCATTAGTGCCAAGATCAATATAACGGTTATTTCTTACAATAGTTTTAAAACAGCTCCCTGGAAAAAAATGAAACCAAAACTCATCAAGCACTCACTCTGACACTCACATCAACCAGCTACGGGGTCCTTCATGCAAGATCTTATCCCATGCTGAGCGTGACTCCTACCCCATGCTCTAGAACAGGGGTCTCCAAACTATGGCCCTAAAGGGGTTCAGGAACTACAATTCCCATCATGCCTAGTCATGCCTGTGGATGTCAGAGTTTTACAATGCCTCATGGGAAGTGTAGTTCTGCAGCAGCTGGAGGGCCGTAGTTTGGAGATCCCTGCTCTAGAAGAAGCGAAAATGGAGGGGAGGTTCCTGCTATTTGCAATAAGCAACATTTGTTATGTGTATATATATATACAGTATGTACTTGAATATAAGCCATTTTTTTGTGCTGAAAATGCCCCCCATGGCTTATACTAGAGTCACCTTTTTGTATCTGATCTCCCGGATTTGGGGACCCGGTACCGTGTAGCCCCACTCTTCCTCTAAAAGTGTGCAAAGTTTGTTGTCTGGGGGCCAGGGAGCACTGATTTTTCAAACCCAGGCACCCCTTCCATAGACTCCCATGTTAAACGTTAGTCTACTCTAGACATGGGCACAGTAAGGCATGGGCACAGTGAGACATGGGCACAGTGAGGCATGCACATGGACACAGTGAGGCACAGTGAGGCATGCAGATGGACACCCTAGGCTTGTATTTGAGTCAATACGTTCTCCCAGTTTTTTGTGGTAAAATTGGGTACCTCGGCTTATATTCGAGTATATAGACTGCTGTTCTGCCTCTACCCAAAATGATCAGCAGGTCCCTTGCGGACATCGCCTCCGCAGAACCCGCTGATTGGCTCTTGGGCTCCGGTGGTGCACGTCCCGGAGCCAAAGAAAAAAATGTGCACAGTAGAGCTGGGCGATTTTGGCCCCAAAAAAATCTGCATTTTTATTTTTTATTCACAATTCAAATTTTTTTCTGATGGACACCGCACCAGTTCTAAGGAGCTGTGGGCAGGAGTTTTTAGGCAAGGCCGCGACTTCGGCCTAGTCCGCCGCGATCCTGGGAAAAGGCCACAGACTAGGCCAAAGCCGTGGCCTCGCCTAAAAAATCCTACCTGCAGCACGCCGCGATCCTGGGAAGAGGCCGCGGCATCCAGCCTTGTGGCTTTTTCCAGGATCATGGCGAGCTGTGGGCAGGATTTTTTAGGAGAGGCTGCAGATTTGGCCTAGTCCTCGGAGCTCCCATGTTTTTCTTTTTCTCTTGATTATTATCTAGATGGCCCAAGAGAATTAAGAGTACATGCTGCGGTTTAAATTAATTTTTAAGTGCATGTTAGGCCACGTACACACGATCAGACCGGTCCGATGAGACTAGGGTGACCACATTTCCAAACTACCGTTCAGGGACACCCCCCCTTCTCAAAAATCAGCTTGTGCTGTAACGAATCACAGCACAGTGATTGGATACAAGTGACGGGATTTATTATATCTCCAATCACAAGCAGGGGGCGGGGATTGTGCTTCTCCAGGCATTCCCGGCCAGGGCAAGTACTGTCAGTGAGTAAAGCAGTGATGTGGCGGCCTTTTTTGGGGGCATTAGATTGGCCCGGGGGGTGGCTGTGTCAGTTTCATTCCAGGACACTGTATTGTCCTGGAATGAAGGTGCCTGGGACAGACCTGCAAAATGCGGGACTGTCCCGGGCAATCCGGGACACGTGTTCACCCTAGGTGAGACTGGTCCGACGGACCGTTTTTATCGGACCACGCTGAAGTGGTCTGATGGTCTGATGTGCGTACATCAGTCCAAAATCCCATCGGGCCAGAACGCGGTGACATAGAACACAACGACGTGCTGAAAAAACGAAGTTCAATGCTTCCAAGCATGCGTCGACTTGATTCTGGGAATGCGCAGGTTTTTGGTCCGATGCTTTTGTGTACTAACCATCGTTTTGGTCCGACGGACAGGTGTCCGTCGGACAGATTTTCAAAAGCAAGTTTTAAAACTTTGGTCCGACGGACAGCGGTCTGATGGGCCGTACACACGATCAATTTGGTCCGATGAAACTGGTCTTCAAACCAGTTTCATCGGACCGGTCTGATCGTGTGTACGCGGCCTAAGAGGATGGATCCATTTATGTACTTATATGTATTCATGTATATTTTGAGAATGTTTTGTATTTTTATGAATAATTTGCAAATTGTTCTGCAAAGTATGTAAGATTTTTAGCTGTAAAAAAATTAATAAAAACAATTAAAAAAAAAAGTCCTGAATGCAAGTTTGTATCCTTGTTTGTATAAATGATGTGCGGCATGGGCTACCTGCGTCCTAGCAGTCAAGGAGGTTAGGAGGCGGGACTTCCTAGCAAATGGGGTACATATTTGCTTCATGCATGTAACATTACAGAGGTTGCATGAAAACAGATGTTACATAGGATATTACTGCCAGCAAGATCATATATATATGTGTATCATATAGATACATACAGCCTATGTGTATGAGCCCAGAGCTAGATTGCTAAGCATTTCCTTGTTCCCATAAGGCCCCTTTCACACTGAGGCGGTTTGCAGGCGCTGTTGCGCTAAAAATAGCGCCTGCAAACCGACCCTAAACTGCGGCTGCTGTTTCTCCAATGTGAAAGCCCGAGGGCTGAATGCCGCCGCAATTCCGACGGTATAGCGCCGCTAAAAATAGCGGCGCTATACCACCACTGCACCTCCCACCCCAGTGTGGAAGCGGCCTTATGCTTGCTATACCATCCTGGTCTGTGTGGTGTAATGAGGTGTCCTAGCAGTGCGGAGAGCCTACACCCGGGGGATGTATTCCTTACCTCTTGCTGCTCATCTTATACACAAGATTTAGTACTCGTGGTGTGGAAGAGGAAGGGGCACCCATGAGGTATCTGGGACACGCTCTCCCAAAGGAAACCATGAATCTGAATCTGCCTGCAGCACCACCTTCCAAAACTTTCCAGAGAATGGGGTGAAGTCTATTCTTGTGCTGTGTACTTGTGTGTGGAACTGCTTGGCTCTATACACTGTTCCACCCCTAGTATTTGTTGGGTGATCGGGTCAGTGGGATGTCCGCTTTACCTCTGAATGCATTCCTAAAGCAATAATTATTCTCTATGGCTTTGTTTTCACGATGCAAGTATGGGAGTGTATGGGGTAAAATTTGTCTTGGAAGTTAAAGGGGTTGTAAAGGATTTTTTATTTTATTTTCATAATAAGCTTTCTTTACCTGCAGACAATCTTCTTTTCACTTCCTCATTGTTCGTTTTTGCTCAGCAGTTGCTCTATTTCTTCTCTGTTCTGTTCACTTCCTGCTTGTCTGATTGTTACTCACCACCGTGAAGGGAGACTTTACTGCGGTGGTCAGTGATGTGCTCGCTCCCTCCTGGGAACTACATCTGTGCGGCAGGACGCTCTCTACGTGTAATGCCGCGTACACACGGTCGTTTTTTCCGATGAAAAAAAACGTTGTTTTTTAAAACGTCATTTAAATTGATCGTGTGTGGGCAAAACGTCGTTTTTTGTCTTAAAAAAAACGACCAAAAAAAAATTCCAACATGCTTGAATTTTTTGTGTCGTTTTTCAAAACGTCGTTTTTTGTTTCACAAAAAGTCACCGTGTGTAGCAAAAACGTCGTTTAAAACGACGTTTTTCAACCCGCGCATGCCCAGAAGCTAGTTATGAAGCGAGCTTCAATGGAAAAGTGTGGTGAACGTAACCTTGTTTTTTGTGAAAAAAACGATGGTGTGTATGCAACATCGTCTTTGAAAGTGACGTTTCAAAAACGTTGTTTTTTACTTCACAAAAAACTTCGTTTTTTTTCATCGCAAAAAACGACCGTGTGTACGCGGCATTAGAGACTTCAAGGAGGTGTGAATTACTGGGCGTGCTGCAATGCATACTGGGAAATGTAGTTCTTACATGAACAAGCGCCGCAAACCAGGAAGTGAATGAGAGAACAGAAACTAGAATGCCGGAGGTGATATAGATGAAGGAAATTAATAGGTATTTACTCGTTTTTTTAACAGAATCATTACACTATTCTGTCTGTCTACCTTGCAGACAATAATTTTAGGCAAAAAAAATGTTTTCCTTTACAACTCCTTTAAAGGATCACTAAAGGAATTTTTTTTTTTAGCTAAATAGCTTCCTTTACCTTAATGCAGTGCTGTTTTCATATTCTCATTGGTCGTTTTTGCTTTGAAGTAGCTGTAATACTTCTCTGATCTCCACACTTCCTGCTTGTCTGGCTCCTTATATAAAATCTCATGGCAGATTTTCACTGTGGTCTAAGCTGTGTGTCTAAAACTCCTCAGAACCAATCAGATTCATTTTAAAAACAAAACACTGCCCTGGATTTGTTTGTTTTTGTTCTGTGTGTCTTCTGTACTTCACAGAAACATTAAACCATTTTAAAAACGAAAGTGAAACTAGAGGCACATTATATGATTGATTTGTATCTATTTTTAATCATTTTTAAAAGAAATCAGTTAACTTTTATGTCTCTATACCCTGTAAACAGTCATTTTTAGCAAAAAAAATGTTTTCCTTTAGTGACCCTTTAAGGCAAATTAATAACACTGAGCCACTGAGTGCTCCCCCTAGTGTCTAAACTGCAAAAGGCACTAAGATGTGTTGGATCCTTTCCATATGGATCGAGCTCTGTTGAAGTCTGCCTGCACAGCAGGGAACCTGTTTTCTAATCCCCCCTGAGCAGGCAGATGGCTGGTTCATGTCCACTCCTCTTATGCAGACACAGCCCGCTCTACGGCAGTCCAATGTAAACAGACCGACTGACCGTTTACACCCGACTGCTATCTTATCCGCCAGACAGTGAATTTTTTGCAATATGGCACTGCGTTGCTTTAACTGACATTTGTGCAGTCGTGCGACGCTTTGCCCAAACAAAATTGATGTCCTTTTTTCCCCACAAATAGAGCTTTCTTTTGGTGGTATTCAATCACCTCTGCGGTTTTATTTTTTGTGCTATTACAAAAAAAAAAGCGACAATTTTGAAACAAAAATAATATTTTTTACTTTGTGCTATAATAAATATCCCCCAAAAAAGTTTTAAAACACAAATTTCTTCATCAAGTTTAGGCCGATGTATATTCTTCAACATATTTTTGGTAAAAAAAAAAAAAAAAAAAATAAGTGTATATTAATTGGTTTGCACAAAACTCCTACAAAATAGGGGATAGATTTATGGTACTTTTTTTTTTTTTATAGTAATGACGGTGATCTGCAATTTTTAGCAGGGCTGCAACATTGCAGCAGACACATCGGACACTTTTGACATTTTTTGGACCATTGACATTTATACAGTGATCAGAGCTAAAAATTGCCACTGATTACTGTGTAAATGTCACTGGCAGGGAAGGAGTTAAAGTGTTTGTAAACACTTACAGACCACTTTTACCTACAGATAAGGCTTACCTGCTAGGTACAAGAAATATCTCCTAAACCTACACAGTTTAGGAGATATTTGCAAAAGACATTCACTGATGACAACCGCACGCTGAGCGTGCCGCTACTAATGGCTATCACGCTGCTAGTGGCCGCACCGTGCGCATTCACCGGAGTGACGTCATTGCAGCTCCGGGCCAATCACAGCGCCGGAGCCGCAAACCCGGAAGTCACTCCGGAAGACATGGCGGCGATGCAGGAGGCGAACGAGGTCGGCTGTGGCGGCTTTGATCTCAGGCAAGTACTTCATTATGAGCTAGTATGCCATGCTCATTATGCATTTGTCTTGCAGGGTGTAATTTAATTTATATTTTTGGGGTTAACTTCCTCTTTAACACTAACACTATTCTAACTGTGGGGGGGGGGGCTGACTGGAGGAGACACATTGCTATTCCTAATCTTTAGGAGTAACAGAGCTGTCTCTCCTCCCCTGACAGGGCGGGGATCTGTCTGTTACAATACAGTACTGTACAGGTAATCAGCCATGAACACGCCCAGCTCCAGGAATAAAGGTGGGGGCGGATCTTCTTCCGTCTGCCTTTTAACCCACACATGGCAACAGATGACGCTTCTGAAGAACCAATCAGAAAATGTCTCCAGGATCCCGGCTGACAGACCAATCCAGGGGAGGTGGGCGTGTCCCGGAGCTCGCTTTCTATTTCCAAAGTGGTGCGAAGGGAGCGCCGTGTGTTGTGCTGTGTGACCGGCGGGGGGATTATTATGGGGACGGGGGGCTTCCGGCAGCTGTGGCTCCTGGTGACAGCCGTGTACTGCTCAGTCTCCTCTGCGGACACAGGTAAGGGGGGCACAGAGGGTGTCCGGGGGGCACACTGGGTACTTCTGTCTCACCGGCGCTTCCACTTTCACTTTGTAGTTCAGTCTATTTTACCCGACACCACTGTGTGTGTGTGAGAGAGAGAGAGCACACTATACACCTACATTAGAGGGGAGAGTCACACTTCTGTTCTGGGGGGACACCTGTGCTGGGTGTATGATGACGTCACTGATCTTGGGGGAGGGGAGTCTCACTACTCCTGTTGCAATTCATGTCATGTAAAATAAGTTATAGGTAAATCCAATCTGGGATCTGCCAGTATGCACCCTGTACCACTCCGCCATCTTCATTGATGTCATCTGGGAGAGTTATGTCAAAGCCCCCTTTCCCAATGACATCAAAGTCATCCACACCCCCTTTCCCAGTGACGCTCCACCCCCTTTCCATAGGCGTGCGCACAGGGTGTGCCAGGTGTGCCCTGGCACACCCTAATCACCATGTGCAGCACAGATTCCCCCTACTGCCCTGGCTCCCATCTTACCCCCCACAGCGCTACCTGCTTCGCTCCTCTACCTATCGGCTGTTGCTGCTGGGATATTTTAGGAGTGGGGAAGGGGCCAGTAAATATGTAATTTACCGGCCCCTTGCCTTTCTGAATGAACACCACGAGTGATCGGTAGTGTGTGTTTGGGCTTTAGGGTGCACACCCTAATGCCATAGGCTGCGCACACCTATGCCCCTTTCCCAGTGATGTCAGAGTCCCCCCCCCCCTTCCCTTTTTGATGTCGAAGTTCTCCCCCCTTTCCCAATGACATCAGAGTTGCCCCCTCCCACTCTCTTTCCTGGTAAGGTCAAAGTCATCCCCACCCCCTTTGCCAGTGACACTTCACCATCCCCTTTCCCAATGACATCAAAGTTGTCACCGCCCCCTTTTCCCAGTGATGCTCCACTCCCTTTCCCAGTACCGTCAGTCGCCCACTCCCTTTCCCAGTACCGTCAGTCGCCCACTCCCTTTCCCAGTACCGTCAGTCGCCCACTCCCTTTCCCAGTACCGTCAGTCGCCCACTCCCTTTCCCAGTACCGTCAGTCGCCCACTCCCTTTCCCAGTACCGTCAGTCGCCCCCTCCCACTCCCTTTCCCAGTACCGTCAGTCGCCCCCCCCCCCCACTCCCTTTCCCAGTACCGTCAGTCGCCCCCCCCCCCACTCCCTTTCCCAGTACCGTCAGTCGCCCCCCCCCCCCACCCCCCCCACTCCCTTTCCCAGTACCGTCAGTCGCCCCCCCCCCCCCCACTCCCTTTCCCAGTGATGTCAGATCCCCGCCCCCCTCCCAATAACTTCAAAGTTGTCTCCACCCCCTTACTCAGTGACATGATGTCCCCTACACCCCCTTTGCCAGAGACACTCCACCCCCTTTGCCAGTAACGTCAGTCGCCCCCCCCCCCCCTTTCCCAGTGATGTGATGTCCCCTCCACCCCCTTTCCCAATGATTTTAGAGTCCCCCCTTCCCTTCTGATGTCAAAGTTCTCTCCCCCCCCCCCCCCATCCCCAATGACATCATAATTGTAACCACCCTCTTTGCCAGTTATGCTCCACCCCTTTACCAGTATCGTCGGTAGCCCCCCCCCCCACTCCCTTTCCCAGTAACGTCGGATTCCCCCCCCCCTCCCAATGACTTCAAAGTTGTCTCCACCCCCTTTCCCAGTGACATGATGTCCCCTACACCCCTTTTGCCAGTGACACTCCACCCCCTTTGCCAGTAACGTCAGAGTCGTCGTCCCCCTTTCCCAGTGATGTGACGTCCCCTCCACCCCTTTCCCAGTGACACTCCACCCCCTTTCCCAATGATTTTAGAGTCCCCTTCCCTTCTGATGTCGAAGTTCTCCCCAAACCCCTTTCCCAATGACATCATAGTTGTCACCACCCCCTTTTCCAGTTATGCTCTACCTCCTTAGCCAGTCAGTCACCCCCCACCCCCTTTCCCAGTGATGTTAGAGTTCCCCCCCCCCTTTCCAATGTCTTCAAAGTCGCCCCACCCCCTTTCCCAGTGATGCTCCACCCACTTTCCCAGCGATTTTTAGAGTCTCTATCCCCCCCCCCCCTTCTCTTCTGATGTCGAAATTCTTCCCCCAACCCCTTTCCCTATGGCATCAGAGATCCACCCCACACCCTTCCCTATGACTGAGTCCCCCCCCCCTTTCCCAGTGACATCGGAGCCCCCTTTTCCGGTAATGTCAGAGTTCTGACCCCCCCACCCTGTTTGCCTATTATGTCACATCCCACCCACCCCATTTCCCTATGACATCAGAGTTACCCGCACCCCATTTCCCTATGACATCAGAGTTACCCGCACCCCATTTCCCTATGACATCAGAGTTACCCGCACCCCATTTCCCTATGACATCAGAGTTACCCGCACCCCATTTCCCTATGACATCAGAGTTACCCGCACCCCATTTCCCTATGACATCAGAGTTACCCGCACCCCATTTCCCTATGACATCAGAGTTACCCGCACCCCATTTCCCTATGACATCAGAGTTACCCGCACCCCATTTCCCTATGACATCAGAGTTACCCGCACCCCATTTCCCTATGACATCAGAGTTACCCGCACCCCATTTCCCTATGACATCAGAGTTACCCGCACCCCATTTCCCTATGACATCAGAGTTACCCGCACCCCATTTCCCTATGACATCAGAGTTACCCGCACCCCATTTCCCTATGACATCAGAGTTACCCGCACCCCATTTCCCTATGACATCAGAGTTACCCGCACCCCATTTCCCTATGACATCAGTTACCCACACCCCATTTCCCTATGACATCAGAGCGTCCTTCCTTTCTCTATGACATCAGAGCGTCCTTCCTTTCTCTATGACATCAGAGCGTCCTTCCTTTCTTTATGACATCAGAGCGTCCTTCCTTTCTTTATGACATCAGAGCGTCCTTCCTTTCTTTATGACATCAGAGCGTCCTTCCTTTCTTTATGACATCAGAGCGTCCTTCCTTTCTTTATGACATCAGTCCCATGGTGCATGTCTTTAACCAGGCCAATTCTGACGCTTGGCTCCTACATGTAAAAATCAACTTTTTTATAATATAATTTTTTTTGCAGAGGCCCTATAGCAGGGATATGCAATTAGCGGACCTCCAGCTGTTGCAAAACTACAATTCCCATGAGGCATAGCAAGACTCTGACAGCCACAAGCATGAACCCAAAGGCTGAGGCATGATGGAACTTGTAGTTTTGCAACATCTGGAGGTCCACTAATTGATTATCGCTGCCCTATAGCATAAAATGGTGGGTGTTGCAATTTTTTAATTAGCCACTCGGATCACCTCTCCTGCATGAAAAAGAATCACCGACTGAAAAAGAAAACCCCATATCGGAATGTCTGTAGGGACAGGCCGCATTCCGGTATAACTACTGAAACCGGGGGATGTTCTCCTGGTGGGGGGGTGGTGGTTAAGGAGGTGCATTTGTGTCCTCTTCTGCAGCCTGCCCTGGATCTGTCATCTGTAAAATATTGTTGGCACACAAAATATTGACATTTTCACTTAGGGGTGTACTCACTTTTGTTACCAGGGGTTTAGACATCAAAGGCTGTGAGTTATTTTGAGGGGACAGCAAATTTACACTGTTATACAAGCTGTACACTCACTACACAACATTGTAGCAAAGTGTCATTTCTTCAGTGTTGTCACATGAAAAGATATAATAAAATATTTACAAAAAATACGGGAATGATGCCCTTAGGGACGAGCCTCACTTCGGTATAACCACTGAAACCGGGGCATATCCTAGGATGACCTCCCGCCGGGGAGTGTTTAAGGAGGTGCATTTCTGTCCTCTTCTGCAGCCTGCCCTGGATCGCTGTCATGTGTAGCCATGGTGGGGGCGGGACTTAGTGAATCCTGGCCCTAGAGCTTTATTGGTTATTTTAGTGCTGACGTCTGTGCCACCCGCACCGTGGCAATGCATGGCACGACTCAGGGCAAACTGTGTCTCGTGTCTTCGGCACCCCGAATAGAGAATGGTGCAGTAGAGTACCCCATGGCCTTCTGGGATGTGCGATGTGGGTATCCCAGGCTGCGGGCAACAAATATGTCAGTCTCATCTGGGGGGGGGGGGGGTGAAATGACAGAAGATTTGCAGTCTAAGGACCTCGACTATGGAACTCATTATTAACTCATATCCGAATGGAAGAGAATCACCAATAAATAGAAGGAAATGGATGCCAAGTGCCTTGAGGTGATTGTAGCGCTAAATAAGTTATTCACTCACTCAGAAGGTGGGCGGGGGATGGTCAGTGTTAATACTATTTGAAAAAGTAATTTTCTGTATTTTGACATCTCTATGCTTGCATTAATCTTTGACTGTTTTATAGCAGCAGGGAGGGCGGGGCCAGGGCCACAATCAGGAATTATGGGGCCCCTTACACAGCTTCAGGCATGGGCCTCCTGTAGCAGAGAACCGGGGGGGGGGGGGGGGGGTGCTGCCGCCTGAACTGAAATCCGGGCCCCTTACAGGTGTAATGCCTGTAGCCCCCTAATGGCGGCCCTGGGTGGGGCCTTTATATGTTTTGAGCGCGCTCAATGGGCGCTCCCAGCACAATGACTGAGCTGTCACAGACCACGCCCAGTCTGAGCTGTGGGATGGGCTTTTTGACCATGTAACAAATATGATTTGCTGTCATAGTGATCATGTGCTCAGAAGGGCAGCCCCCCGACCCATTTAGGGCGCCCCCCCCCCTCTATTTGTCCTGTATAACGTTATCATTGAAAGTGCAAGGAACACAACATCCTACATTTTCGGTTGCCCCAAACAAAGTGATAGAGGAGACACTAGTTCTGGTGACCTGCAGGGCCCAATGGATTTCCTTGATTTTCCCCTCACTTCCTGTTTTGGCCATGGGACAGGAAGTTGAGATAAATCTCTGCAATGTGACACAGATGGCAAAAAGAACCTCCCTTATGATATCCAATGTGGGGGAGGGAGTTTTGCCTATAACGCTACTTTATCTAATTCCTGGTGATCCTGCCATGAAGGTCCTTGTTCATGCACTTCCTGGTATAGGGTGACAATGTTGTGTCCCGAGGTCTCACCCCGTCACATGGGCTTTTCAGACAAGTGGACATTTCAGCCCATGTTTTCATCATCAGGAAATCTGCCCTGAGAAATGACAACCGGCTGCAGCCAAAAAAAAGGATGGAAGGAAAGTGGAAAACCAGAAGACATGGTTTCAAAACACTGTTCCTCTAATGCAGAGGTGGCAAACACAAGGCCCGCGGGCCGAATGCGGCCCTCCAGGCCATTTCATGCGGCCCTCGCACCTCTCCAGTCATCCTCCAGACCCTTACTTTCTGCTTTCAAGCAATGCATCCAACTTCTTCCCAGCAGCAGCATAAGGAAAGGGGGGTGCACTGTGATGTAAGGGAGAGTAGGGGACTCAACTTCTGATGGTGGGGGGGCTCTTGACATCTAATGTAAGGTGAGGGGATGCGCTGGACATCTAATCTTACAGATGCATCCGGCCCTTTTGAGGGCAACCATAATGCTGATGCGGCCCACAATGAAATTGAGTTTGACACCCCTGCTCTAATGGTATTCAGGATTTATGGTCTGTTGTCATCTCATGAAACCCATCATGGCGAGGTAGATGATTTGTAAAGTGTAACTATAAAAGCAAAGCTGCTTTCTAGTTTTAGATTTAGTGGAGAGGGATTAGAACCCCTGTCAGGTTCTTCTTGCTGTCTGTGTCCCTGTTGGGGAGATTCACCCTCTGTGTCCTGTTTACTGGTATCACCGAGAGTGAAAGTGAATCCTACATTTTTTTTTGTTGTCACCAGAACAGTAATAGAGGGAAAATCTTCCAATGGGGACACTGGTTCTGATGACGACCCGACCAAGGTTATATCTCTCCCCAACACTGTATCCAAATTGAAAAAAGGGTTTTGCCTAGAGTTCTGCTTTAAAGTGCTCTTCCCCTCCTTCACTAATTCAATCAGCACTGCCACTCAGTCATTTCTGTTCCTAACCAGTTCTGCTTTTACTTTCTTTTAATAGACAGTATATGTTCCCACATCCTGGTTCTGCTTAGGCCTCATGCAGGGGTGGACTGACAACTCACGGGGCCCCCTTTATCCCTGCCCACTCTCAAGCTACACCCACACACATCATGGGGCAAAGAGCAGGGCATGGGCAGACATCAGGGCATGGGGCATATATCAGGGCATGTGGAAGAGAGCAAAGTATTGGCAGATATTAGGGCATGGTGCAGAGAGCAGGGTATGGGGCAGAGAGAGAGAGAGAGCAGGGTATGGGGCAGAGAGAGAGAGAGAGCAGGGTATGGGGCAGAGAGAGAGAGAGAGAGCAGGGTATGGGGCAGAGAGAGAGAGAGCAGGGTATGGGGCAGAGAGAGAGAGAGCAGGGTATGGGGCAGAGAGAGAGAGAGCAGGGTATGGGGCAGAGAGAGAGAGAGCAGGGTATGGGGCAGAGAGAGAGAGAGCAGGGTATGGGGCAGAGAGAGAGAGAGCAGGGTATGGGGCAGAGAGAGAGAGAGAGCAGGGTATGGGGCAGAGAGAGAGAGAGCAGGGTATGGGGCAGAGAGAGAGAGAGAGCAGGGTATGGGGCAGAGAGAGAGAGAGCAGGGTATGGGGCAGAGAGAGAGAGAGCAGGGTATGGGGCAGAGAGAGAGAGAGCAGGGTATGGGGCAGAGAGAGAGAGAGCAGGGTATGGGGCAGAGAGAGAGAGAGCAGGGTATGGGGCAGAGAGAGAGAGAGCAGGGTATGGGGCAGAGAGAGAGAGAGCAGGGTATGGGGCAGAGAGAGAGAGAGCAGGGTATGGGGCAGAGAGAGAGAGAGCAGGGTATGGGGCAGAGAGAGAGAGAGAGCAGGGTATGGGGCAGAGAGAGAGAGAGAGCAGGGTATGGGGCAGAGAGCAGGGTAGGGGCAGAGAGAGAGAGAGCAGGGTATGGGGCAGAGAGAGAGAGAGCAGGGTATGGGGCAGAGAGAGAGAGAGCAGGGTATGGGGCAGAGAGAGAGAGAGCAGGGTATATGGGGCAGAGAGAGAGAGAGCAGGGTATGGGGCAGAGAGAGAGAGAGCAGGGTATGGGGCAGAGAGAGAGAGAGCAGGGTATGGGGCAGAGAGAGAGAGAGCAGGGTATGGGGCAGAGAGAGAGAGAGCAGGGTATGGGGCAGAGAGAGAGAGAGCAGGGTATGGGGCAGAGAGAGAGAGAGAGCAGGGTATGGGGCAGAGGAGAGAGCAGGGTATGGGGCAGAGAGAGAGAGAGCAGGGTATGGGTATGCAGAGAGAGAGAGAGAGCAGGGTATGGGGCAGAGAGAGAGAGAGAGCAGGGTATGGGGCAGAGAGAGAGAGAGAGCAGGGTATGGGGCAGAGAGAGAGAGAGAGCAGGGTATGGGGCAGAGAGAGAGAGAGCAGGGTATGGGGCAGAGAGAGAGAGAGAGCAGGGTATGGGGCAGAGAGAGAGAGAGAGAGCAGGGTATGGGGCAGGGGCAGAGAGAGAGAGAGAGCAGGGTATGGGGCAGAGAGAGAGAGAGAGCAGGGTATGGGGCAGAGAGAGAGAGAGAGCAGGGTATGGGGCAGAGAGAGAGAGAGAGAGCAGGGTATGGGGCAGAGAGAGAGAGAGAGAGCAGGGTATGGGGCAGAGAGAGAGAGAGAGAGCAGGGTATGGGGCAGAGAGAGAGAGAGAGCAGGGTATGGGGCAGAGAGAGAGAGAGAGAGCAGGGTATGGGGCAGAGAGAGAGAGAGAGCAGGGTATGGGGCAGAGAGAGAGAGAGAGAGCAGGGTATGGGGCAGAGAGAGAGAGAGAGAGCAGGGTATGGGGCAGAGAGAGAGAGAGAGAGAGCAGGGTATGGGGCAGAGAGAGAGAGAGAGAGCAGGGTATGGGGCAGAGAGAGAGAGAGAGCAGGGTATGAGAGAGAGAGAGAGCAGGGTATGGGGCAGAGAGAGAGAGAGAGCAGGGTATGGGGCAGCAGAGAGAGAGAGAGAGCAGGGTATGGGGCAGAGAGAGAGAGAGAGCAGGGTATGGGGCAGAGAGAGAGAGAGAGCAGGGTATGGGGCAGAGAGAGAGAGAGAGAGCAGGGTATGGGGCAGAGAGAGAGAGAGAGCAGGGTATGGGGCAGAGAGAGAGAGAGAGAGAGCAGGGTATGGGGCAGAGAGAGAGAGAGAGCAGGGTATGGGGCAGAGAGAGAGAGAGCAGGGTATGGGGCATGAGAGAGAGAGAGAGAGAGTATGGGGCAGAGAGAGAGAGAGAGAGAGCAGGGTATGGGGCAGAGAGAGAGAGAGCAGGGTATGGGGCAGAGAGAGAGAGAGAGCAGGGTATGGGGCAGAGAGAGAGAGAGAGAGTATGGGGCAGAGAGAGAGAGAGAGCAGGGTATGGGGCAGAGAGAGAGAGAGAGCAGGGTATGGGGCAGAGAGAGAGAGAGAGAGAGAGCAGGGTATGGGAGAGAGAGAGAGAGAGCAGGGTATGGGGCAGAGAGAGAGAGAGAGAGCAGGGTATGGGGCAGAGAGAGAGAGAGAGAGAGCAGGGTATGGGGCAGAGAGAGAGAGAGAGCAGGGTATGGGGCAGAGAGAGAGCAGGGTATGGGGCAGAGAGAGAGAGAGAGAGAGAGCAGGGTATGGGTGAGAGAGAGAGAGAGAGAGAGCAGGGTATGGGTGAGAGAGAGAGAGCAGGGTATGGGTGAGAGAGAGAGAGCAGAGGGTGAGCAGGGTATGGGTGAGAGAGAGAGAGAGAGCAGGGTATGGGTGAGAGAGAGAGAGAGAGCAGGGTATGGGTGAGAGAGAGAGAGAGAGCAGGGTATGGGTGAGAGAGAGAGAGCAGGGTATGGGTGAGAGAGAGAGAGAGAGCAGGGTATGGGTGAGAGAGAGAGAGAGAGCAGGGTATGGGTGAGAGAGAGAGAGAGAGCAGGGTATGGGTGAGAGAGAGAGAGAGCAGGGTATGGGTGAGAGAGAGAGAGAGAGCAGGGTATGGGTGAGAGAGAGAGAGAGAGAGAGCAGGGTATGGGTGAGAGAGAGAGAGAGAGAGCAGGGTATGGGTGAGAGAGAGAGAGAGAGAGGGTATGGGTGAGAGAGAGAGAGCAGGGTATGGGTGAGAGAGAGAGAGAGAGAGAGCAGGGTATGGGTGAGAGAGAGAGAGAGAGAGAGCAGGGTATGGGTGAGAGAGAGAGAGAGAGAGCAGGGTATGGGTGAGAGAGAGAGAGCAGGGTATGGGTGAGAGAGAGAGAGAGAGAGAGCAGGGTATGGGTGAGAGAGAGAGAGAGAGAGCAGGGTATGGGTGAGAGAGAGAGAGCAGGGTATGGGTGAGAGAGAGAGAGCAGGGTATGGGTGAGAGAGAGAGAGAGCAGGGTATGGGTGTGAGAGAGAGAGAGAGCAGGGTATGGGTGAGAGAGAGAGAGCAGGGTATGGGTGAGAGAGAGAGAGAGAGAGAGAGCAGGGTATGGGTGAGAGAGAGAGAGCAGGGTATGGGTGAGAGATGTACAAGGGACACAGCATCTGTCTCCTCTCCTCTGACAGCACGTGGAGCTCTGTGTTTACACACAGAGCTCCACGTCCCTGCTGTGTTCTGGCCGATCGCGTGTACCCTGCGGACATCGCGGCCGCCAGGTACACGCATCGGCTCTTCAGCGATGCGCCGGGACAGTGTTTACCCGCTGCGCGCCACCCAGTGGCGCGTGCGGGTAATGTACACAACTTGACTTTGGGTTGACTTGGGTTGTAAAGGTGTGCGTGTGTGTCTGTTTTTTTTTTTTTTTTTCACCTTAATGCATCCTATGCAAATACGCTCCTCCTCCACTCCTGAAATCAATGGGCACTGTGGCAAAACACCTCTGCAGAGGCGCTTTGCGGTGGTTTTAACACTTTCTCTGCCGCTAAAAGTGCCCTGCTAGCGGTCGAATATCGCCTCGAAATTGACGGTAAAGCGCCGCTAAAAATAGCTTTTACTGCCGATGCTGCCCCAGTGTGAAAGGGGCCTATGGGTTTCCATCAAGAGTGGATTATTTGGAGCTGCTTACCAACTTAAAATACAAGCATCCTTGGAGTACATTGTGTGGGAGTTTTTTGTTTTTTTTGTAGTGACTTTAGGAAGAGTACTTTTTTTAACCACTTCAGATCCGCGCTATAGACAAAAGACGTCAACAGCGCAGACCTGAAGTGCCGGGTTAACGTCTTTGGACGTCATGTTATTGTAATTCCCCGCACGCGCCACTGAGTGGCGCGCAGCGGGAAAAACCAGTGCCGTCACATCGCTGAGAATTCGATGCGTGTACCCGGCGGCTGCGGTGTCCGTCGGGTACACGCGATCGGCGGTGACAGAGCAGGGACGTGGAGCTAAACACAGAGCTCCATGTCCTGTCAGGGAGAGGCGACCGATCTGTGTCCCTTGTACATAGGGACACAGCATCGGTCACCTCCCCCAGTCAGTCCCCTCCCCCCACGCAGTTAGAACACACCCAGGGAATACATTTAACCCCTTCCTCACCCACAAGTGTTAACCCCAAGTGTTAACCCGTTCAATGCCAGTCACATTTATACAGTAATGTGAATGATCCAAAAAATGTGTTAAGTGTCCGATGTGTCCGTTGTAATGTCGCAGTCCCAATAAAAATCGCAGATGGCCGCCATTACTAGTAAAAAAGGAAGCTATCGATAGCTTCCTGATGACGCATGCGTGTATGCGAAACATGTAGAGGCATATGGGCAGTATCCCTTTTACACAACGAATCTATCACTAGTCTCCTCCATTGTCAATACTGTAACTTCCGCCCGGTGAACCGCATCCATAACGAGGCTTGGAACGCACGCCCCCTGTTGCGCAAACAGTAACGCTGGACTAGCTAATGCCGGCTGGGCATTGAAAAATGTGAGTGAGATTTTTTTACTTTCTTAATAAATTGGTCTTAACCACTTAAGGACCGCCGCATGTACATTTACGTCGGCAGAATGGCACCGACAGGCACATCAACGTATATATACGTTGGTGCCTTGGGGGGGATCGGGGGTCCGATCGGACCCCCCCCCCCGTACATGCGGCGGTCCGCGCGGCTGCAGGAGCGATCCGACAAGTGGGGGCGGCTATCCGTTTTCATCCGCCCCCTCCGGATCGCTCCCAGCCAATGCGCGCGCCCGCCTGACCTGTCACTTCCTCCTCCTGTGTAAACACAGGAAGGAGGAAGCGACGTGATCTCTCCCTCGGCGTTTGTTTCAAGCGCCGCTGAGGAGAGATCACTACAGAACAAGTAAGTCTGCACTAACACTACACTACACACACACATTTAACCCCCGCGATCGCCCCCCCCCTCCCCCCTGTCACAGTGTCACTGAATGCAGTAATCATGTATGATTACTGTATTTAGTGTCAGTGTGACAGACAGTGTGACAGTCAGACAGTCAGTAGTGTCAGGGTAGCCCCCCCCACCCCCCCCAATAAAGTTTTAACCCCCTGATCACTGCCCTAGTTAACCCTTTCACTCCCTATTGCCAGCGTCACTAAGCGATCATTTTTCTGATCGCTGTATTAGTGTCGCTGTTCCCGCTAGGTAGCTAATTTTTTTTTAATGCGATTTTTTTTTTTACTAAAGACATGTGGCTAAATAAATTTTGGCCTAAATGTTTGACTAAAATTTAGTTTATTGTTTTTTTATTATAACAAAAAGTAAAAAATATTGATTTTTTTTCAAAAATGTCGCTCTATTTTTGTATATAGCGCAAAAAATAAAAATCGCAGAGGCGATCAAATACCACCAAAAGAAAGCTCTATTTGTGGGAAAAAAAGGACGCGAATTTTGTTTGGGAGCCACGTCGCACGACCGCGCAATTGTCTGTTAAAGCGACGCAGTGCCGAATCGCAAAAACCCCTTGGGTCATTTGCCAGCGTATTGGTCCGGGTCTTAAGTGGTTAAACTATATACTACACTATAAGAGGCTTTTTTCTTTTTGGGGGAGCCACAAGAGGTGGAGAGCCATTCGGGTCTGATATACAAGATAAAGGATCGTGCGGAACCGCTACTTAAAGGATATTACATGCTGTTTCCCTTATGTGATCTGGTGAGCGCATCTTTAGAGGTGGTGGTGACACTAATTAAGGGTGCCAAGTCACGGAGAACATACATGATTCCACAGTATAGAGCACGTTTTTCACTTGGAATAAGAAAATCAAAGGATTAAGGACTGTTTTTAGGTGCAATAGCACGCACCAACAGGATCCGAACTTTGTACAATATTTGTTTATTTTATATGGTTTAAATTAACACTGGTGTTCATGGATATTTGTTTTTATATATATATATATATATATATATATATATATATATATATATATATATATATATATATATATATATATATATATATATATATATATATATATATATATATATATGTGTATATATATGTGTTTTTATGGATTTTTGGAATATTTGACAATTTAGATCTAGACAATCAGCGCAGGAGTATATGCCACATATACACAATCCACATTTTCAAGTAAAAAATATATATATTTTTAAATTGTCGCTCTTTTTTTTTTGTTTATAGCGCAAAAAATAAAAACCGCACAGGCGATCAAATACCAAAAGAAAGCTCTATTTGTGGGGAAAAAAGGACGTCAATTTTGTTTGGGAGCCACGTCGCACGACGGCGCAAATGTCAGTTAAAGCGACGCAGTGCCGGAAGCTGAAATTTCGTCTGGGCACGAAGGGGGTTTATGTGCCCAGTAAGCAAGTGGTTAATAGAGTTCCATTTGTAGACCATTTCATACAATTGTTAGTAAACTGAAGAATAACAGAACTTTCATGAATTGTAAAGTCATCCTAAAGCCTTATACACACGATCGGACTTCCATCGGACTATTCCGTGGATTTTTGTTTGAAGGGTGTTGTCCGTGAACCTTGGAAGATTCCCCCCAGTCATGTTCTAGTGACTATCTTTCATGGTGACAATGGGCACCAGTACAAATAGGGTAAATCTCACTGTCGCTGACAAGCCATTCACCTCTGCAGCCAAGGGTTCGGATCCCGGTCTCGGCTACATGTGAATTGAGTTTGGTGGTCTCAGCCCGGCTCCCGGTGGGTGTGCTATGCAAGGTACGCCTGTGCTTAGTACGCCCACCCCCCCCCCCACAAAAACCACCACACTTGCACGCACACGAAATTGGTTTAAAACACATGCACTTTGGCCATGCGGTCTCTTAAATAAAGAGAGGCGAAGGACCTACGGGGCTGGCTGGGTGGGCTAGGCCCCCTCACTCCCTCATAGGGGGAGTCCCTCTGCCCCATTGGGCCCCAGTTGGGCTCCCAAGAGGAGCAGGTAGGGCGGGGTGAGTGGGAGGCCCCCCTTCACACCCGCCATTGCCACCAGGGGCATGGAGAAGGATGGCGATTGCCTCTGGGGGGAGGGTCTGCCTACTCCCAACTCCTGCAGTCCGGCTCCTCTCTCTCGAGTTCACGCACAAAAATACACTAAAAAAACAAAAAAAACAAATAGGGTAAATCTCTCCAATGAGGACTTGGCAGATGTTCTAATTCTTCTCTACACTGAAAACTAGAAATGATTTGGGTTACTCATTTTCGCCATTTCCATTGATCTGCATAGATCAACCAAGGCCCGAGGCAAATAGAAACAATTGTTTTCTATGTGTCCTGTTGACACCATACAGATTTGTTGTGGTATTCTGTATAAAAATGTTGCATGTCTGGATTTTTACACAGTGTGCTGCATGTCGTCACATAGTTATGTAGTTGGGTTGAAAAGACACAAGTCCATCTATAAAACTATGTCCACACCGTTGTCATTTTGCTTGTGGGCATTGTGAAGCCCACAAGCACTTACTTCCTGGAAGTCTTGGATGGGGAGTTATAATGGGGTAGCGCACTGCATCCTGGGAAATGACACACATTTCCCAGGAGCATTAGCGTGCTAAGGAGCCGAGGGAGATGTCAGAATCCTAGGTGATTCCGAAGGCAGATTTTGTAGGACCGCATAGCAACAGGCATTTCCAGGTGAGTAAAAAAAATGTATTTTAAATTTTTTAGGTCTAATAAGCACAACAATGAAAAACAAATTTTGGGATGGAAACTCCACTTTAATGTGTTTTTTTTTTTTTCACAAATTACTTTCTTTTGGTCGTATTTGATCACCTCTGCGTCTTTTTTTTTTTTTTTTTTTTTGTGTGTGCAATAAACAAAAAAAAATACTTTTTTTTTTTTTTTTAAGAATATTTTTTTTTTTTTTCCTTATTTTTTTGCTTTCTGCTATAATACACAGCCAAGCGTTTAGGCCGATTTGTATTCTGCTACAGATTTTTGGTTAAAAAAAAAATTCCAACAAGCGTATATTGATTGGTTTGCGCAAAAGTTAGAGCTTCTACAAAATAGGGGATAGATTTAGGGACTTGAAGGGTTTGTAAAGGTGTTTTTTTTTTTTTTTTATCTTAATAGCTTCCTTTACCTTAATGCAGTGCTGTTTTCATATCTTCATTGCTCATTTGCTCTCAAGTTGCTGTAATTCTTCTCTGATCTCCACACTTCCTGGTTGTCTGTTTCCTTCTAACCACAGTCCTGGGAGCTTTCTCTCTGTGGTCACTAATCAAGGAGGTGTGATTACTGTGTGTCTAAAACCCCTCACCACCAATCACTTTTTTGTTTTTCAAACCATCACTGCCCTGTATTGGCTCTGTACATCACAGAAGCAGGAAACATGCAAAAACGAAACTAGAAACTACAGGTACATTATATGATTGTTTTTTATTTATTTGTAATCCTATTTAAAAATAATCAGTTGACTATTATGTCTCTATACCCCGTAAACAGTCATTTCAGCAAAAAATGTATTTTTATTTACAAGTCCTTTTTAATTTTTACTTTACTTTTTATTGCTTTTTACTGGTAAGAAGGGAAATCCTGTGTTTGTTTTTTTTCTTTTTTTTTTTTTAGCAGGACTGTGACATTGCGGCTGACAAATCTGACCCTATTGACACTTTTTGATGACCAGGGACATTATTACAGCGATCAGTGCTTAAAAATAAAATAAAAAAAATGCACTGATCAATGTATAAATGTCACTGGCAGGGAAGGGGGATAACACTAGGGGGGCGATCAAGGGGTGTTCACTTGGTGTGTTCTTACTGTGTGGGGGATGGGCTTATTGGGACAACAGAGATCGCTGTTTCTGATCATTAGGAATGAGCTCCGGTGTGTTCCCACACTCCACGTGCAGAGCCCGCCAGGAAGTCGGCACGGCGCTGCGCTAATCACAGGCAGGGAGACATTTCCCGATCTATGCAGCCGAGCATCAGGACAATGTCTCCCTGCCTGTGATTAGCGCAGCGCCGTGCCGACTTCCTGGTGGGCTCTGCACATGGAGTGTGTGATCACACCGGAGCTCATCCCTAATCAGGAACAGCGATCTCCATGTTGTTCCGTGACAGAACGGGGATCCGCCTTGTTTACATAGGCAGATCCCCGTTCTGCCTCTCTGTACCGCGGGTGGCCAGCAGACATTGCGCCGCCAGACCCGCACGCGTGCCCACACTATCGCATGCACAGACTGACGTACAGGTAGAAACTATGGTCTTACGGGTTCTGTCTTCTATTTTACTTCTGCCTGCAGCTATTATTGTCCCGAATCCCACGCCGCATGCGCAGTAATAGCCCCATCCAAGGTATCCACGTTCCTCTTCACATTGCAGATGTGCAACCGAGTCTTGTGTGATGTCGGGGGTGACGTCGACACTTGGAAATAACGCAGCCCTGGCATAGACCCTGCATTTTTCCGGGAGGGTCTCTGCTTGTCGGAAAAATAGGAAACAAAGTGCATGTGTGGGTGACATCAGAAGTAGGAAGAAGCTCCGCGTTCAATTTGAACGTATGTTCGACTCGAACATCGTCTGTTCGTACATTCGTCGAAATTTGAACAAAACGGGTCGTTCGCGCCAAATTCGAGTGAAGCAGCACGGCCCATAATTCACTGCAGCATTGCGCGCTGATGATTGGCCAATTATGGCTCAGGGGGTTTAGTACACGCCCCACACTATAAAAGGCTGCCTGCAAGGCGGCCGTGTGTGTGTATGTGACTCTTTATTACTAGATAGATCAGGCAGGCTAGTCAGTTTAGTTAAATTTACAGTTTGTAGAGGATATATATACATCCCAGGAGTTGTACATATATTTATACACTGATCAGTTCTTCCTAATTTACTGGCAGGCAGGTGATTGTGCTATTTAAAAACGTTATCACATAAGACACCCAGCAGGTTCAATATTTAAAGGATTTTTTTATTTTATTTAAGCATCATTAAAATCACTGCTCCTGGAGCAGTGATTTTAATGATGCTTAAATAAATAAAATAAAAAAAAAATCCTTTAAATATTGTACCTACTGGGTGTCTATAGCTTGCCTGTGAAAACGTCTTTGAGAACCCGGGTCTTGCCCGAGGGAACATGTATAAATGGGAAAAAAAGTTTTAAAAACGGTTGTTTTTTCAGGAGTCCTGCTCCATTGATACATGTTCCCTGGGGCAAGACCCGGGTTCTCAAAGACGTTTTCCAACAATAACGTGAATATTGAGCTTTAAAATGAGCGTTTTTGAATTCGAACGTTCGAGTCCCATAGACTTCAATGGGGTTCTAAATGTTTGCACGAACGTTCAGTCCGTTCGACGGTTCTGGTGCGAACCGAACGCGGGTGTGTTCGGCTCATCCCTAATCAGCAGTGAAAAATATACAGGAAAGGCAAGCAGGTAAGACTTTCACATAGTGCAACTCGTTTTAAAACCTGCAATTATCCATTTTCATAAGTCCTCGGAATGGGTATGCAACCACTTTAAGGTGGAACCAAGTTAAACAGCAGTAAGAAATGGTAACCGTTAGAGATTTATGGTAGAAGAGACTTTGCTGTAAAACCTGTTTCCCTTCCTGCCTTCAGTTTTTTTATTAGTTGTCATCTGACTGCTGTGCAATGCGTTGCACAAATGCTGGGAGACGGGGCGATGGTTGGGAGTTGTGGCATCAGTGGGTGAAGTGGAGAGGATGGCTGCACCAGAGTGATAAGAGTGAGCGTGGTCCTCCGTTACTGGATGGGGGGGGGGGCACTAAATGTTAAAGTGGAAGAAAAGCCAAACTATAAGGCCTCATGCACATTGGGTGTTAAACGCCTCTTTTAGATGCTTTCTGCCTCTAAACTCCCCTCAGTGTTGGCCTACAGTGCCTCTAAAGTATTCACACCCTTGAAATTTTCCACATTTTGTCATGTTGCAACCAAAAACATAATTGTATGTTATTGGGATTTTATGTGATAGACCCACACAAAGTGGAAGGAAAATGATAAATGGTTTTCCAATTTTTTTTTTTTTTTTTTTTTACAAATATCTAAAGTGTGTGTGTGTGTGTGTGTGTGTGTGTGTGTGTGTGTGTGTGTTTTCTCCCCTTTAGTCTGATACCCCTAACTAAAACCTAGTGGAACTAATTGCCTTCAGAAGTCACCTAATTAATAAATAAGAGTCCACCTGTGTGTAACTTTAATCTCTGTATAAATACAGTTGTTCTTTGAAGCCCTCAGAGGTTTGTTAGAGAAACATAGTGAACAAACGGCATCATGAAGGCCAAGGAACACACCAGACAGGTCAGGGATGAAGTTGCAACTACAGATTCCCCACTCTGCTTTTTGGGTTTCAGGGCACTTGGAACTTCACGCTATATTTGGTGGCAATGCTTAAAAAGTTCACATACATTTTTATGGAGATAAAGTAGTGGATCATAAGCACCATGATCGATGAGGAACTTGCTTCTATATTCATCCAATACTCATCCCAAATGTTTAGGTTTGGTCCCCTTAGCTGGAGTTTAATCACATATTAAATTGATTTGACAGACCACTAGGGTCCAAGAGTTTGGCTCTTCCAACTGGGTTCTCAATGACCCCTTTCCTACTCCCCCCCCCCCCCCCCCCCCCCCCCCACCTTCTTTCTCTTGCTACACTCTAATGCCTCGTTTCCACTGCACGGATTGGGTCGGGTCAGATATTTTGGAGCGGTTCGGATGGGTCCGATCTAATCGCGTGAGCGTTTCCACTGCAAATCGGACCGTGAGGGACCATTCAGGGTTTAGAAAAAATTCCTAGCGCATCCACCAATCAGTGAGATGCATTTGTAGGTCCGCCCTAACCGAACCGTTCCACTCTCTCTGGTCCCTCATCTGAAGCAGGACCCTTGCTGGTGCGGTACGGTTCGGTTTTATGATACGCTTTCATAATGGAAACACCCAAAATAGCGTACCGTACCGATCCGCTCAGTGGAAACGAGGCATAACCCAGGGGTCTCAAACTGGTGGCCTTCCAGTTGTTGCAAAACTACAATTCCCATGAGGCTTTGAAAGGCTGACAATTGCAAGCATGACTCCCACAGGCAGAGAGGCATGATGGGATTTGTAGCTCCGCAACAGCTGGAGGGCCGTCAGTTTAAGACCCCTGATCTAACCTGTGCTATCCCATGTACTTTTGCTGTCCTTATTCCACCTTCTCCCCCCCCCACACTTTTACTGTCCTCTCTTGTTTTATTGAGAAGATCTGCAAAAGCCACCAGAGTTCACTACTATATCTAGGGCAGTAGCAATAAAGCAGAAATAAACTCCGACTTAATTAATTATTTGTAATCTTTATGCTGCTAGCATTAGTAAATTGATATGAATGTATAGTATTATATTTACTTGCTTTTAAAAAAAAAAAAAAAACATTTTTTTTTTCTTCTGTCCTTGGCCAAAATTATGTCCTACATCCCAGGAGTCTTCATGGGTGTGTTTCCTTTCATCTGGAGGAGGGGCTTTCTCGGCTAAACACTCTCCTGCTTACTTGCCTAAGCTAATGGCAGATGGATTACAGTAGGGTTGTCCCGATACCAGTATCGGTATCAGGACCGATACTGAGCATTTGCGGGAGTACTTGTACTCCCACAAAAACCCCCGATGCCAGATCCGATACTACCACCCCCCCCCCCCCCCCCGCCACCGTGGCCGCAATGCTGTCGCATACCGCAACCACGCCTAGTTAATCAGCGCTGGGAACATTACAGCTTTCATTTGAATAGCAGTGTGTTCCCCGCCGCGCCGTGTATAGACACTCCCCCTTGCTCGGGCACTTTGATAGACAGATCACCCGTCCCCAGGCGGCGGCATCTGCATATATGGTGTGGGGGGACATGGCTGCATCTGTAGGGGGACACATTTAAAAAAAAGTATCGAATGGGAGCTGTGGTGGCTCAACGTGATTGGCACTGCGCTGACAAGCCGTTTACCTCTGCAGCCAAGGGTTCGGATCCCGGTCTCGTCTACATGTGAATTGAGTTTGGTGGTCTCGGCCCGGCTCACGGTGCGTGTGCTATGCAAGGTATGCCTGTGCTTAGTATGCCCCCCCCCAAAAAAAAAACCACCACACTTGCACGCACACGAAATTGGTTTAACACGCACGCACTTTGGCCATGAGGTCTCCTAAAATAAAGAGAGGCGAAGGACCTACAGGGCTCGCTGGGTGGGCTAGACTCCCTCATAGGGGGAGTCCCTATGCCCCATTGGGCCCCAGTGGAGCAGGTAGGGCGGGGTGAGTGGGAGGCCCCCCCTCACACCCGCCATTGCCACCGGGGGCATGGAGAAGGATGGCGATTGCCTCCGTGGGGGAGGGTCTGCCTACTCCCAACTCCTGCAGTCCGGCTCCTCTCTCTCGAGTTCACGCACAAAATACACTTTAACGAAAAAAAAGAAAAGGAAAAAAAAAAAAAGTATCGGTGTTCGGTACCGGCAAGTACATGAAAAAAAGTATCGGTACTTGTACTCGGTCCTAAAAAAGTGGTATCGGGACAACCCTAGATTACAGGAAGTAAATGCTACATGAATCTGAAGGTCCAGCCTGGGTAAAAAAAAATTGCTGTAGCTGCTGACTTTTAGGCCTCATGCATACTGGACGTTAAAATAACGTTATAAAAACGCCAGTAGCTTTGAGGTTTGAGGTTTTTCAACGTTTTTGCAATAGCGTTTTATTCACTTTTTTTTTTTATTTATTTTTTAAGGGGTGTGTGTGTGTATATGATTGATATATATTTATATTATATTATTTGAATTTTTATTTTTTACAATGGATCAAAAACATTAAATGCTGGTGAGCGACCTTTTTGACCATTTATCAGCGTTAATACATTTTTACAGCTGAAAAACGTCTCTCAGAGCCCACTAGTTTTTTTTACTGCTTAAAAAACCGCTACTGCCCAAAACTGCTGATAACGGCCTATGTGTGCATGGAAACATAGGATAACATGGTGGAGAGTTTAATGACTGTAGAAGAAAAAAAACGTTTGCAGCCAAAAACAGCTGCTGTACAAATGTCCAATGTGCATGAGGCCTTAATATTGGGGCACTTGCCTGTCCTGGGAGCCCGCAATGTCGTCACCCCAGCCGACCTTCGGATCGACTCCCAGGTGCTGTCACGGCCATTCCTGGTAAAGGGAACCAGGCAGTAAAGCCTTTCGGCTTCACAGCTGGTTCCCGACTGCTCATGTGCGAGCCGCTCTGCGCTTTCTAATTGGCCCGTTGGCAGGGGAAGGAGGAGGGGGGGTGAACTTCTGGGGGAACGGGCCGCTGCTCCGACTCCTGCAATGGGGAAGGTACCCATTCCACCTCCCTCCTGAAAGGTGCCAAATGTGACACTGGGAGGGGGAGGAAGCGTATAAGTGGGAAGTCCCAATTTTGGTTGAACTCCGGTTTAAGATTTAAGATGACTGCGGCTAGAAATGCTAAAGGGGGTTTTTCAAGATGATTTCTAAACAAAATAAAGCGTGGAGACATGGATGGATTTGCTTTGTCTAATAAAGCGGAGCTCTACCCTAAAGTGGAACTCACACTGATCAGAACCCTCCCCCCCTCCGGTGTCACATTTGACACCTTTCAGGGGGGAGGGGGGTGCAGATACCTGTCTAAAGACAGGTATTTTCACCCACTTTCGACCCAGCAGTCTCGGGCAGACTGCGGGCATGACGTCACCGTCTGCCCCCCCTCGTTGTGTGCTGGGAACACTCGGCTCCCAGTACACAGCGGGATCCAATCGGCTCGCGCATGCGCCGTAGGGATCGGGGCAGTGAAGCCGGAGTGCTTCACTTCCTGGTTTCCTCACCGAGGAAGGTGGTGGGGGCAGCAGAGTGACAAGCGATCGTTCGTCCTCTGCTCTGGATGATGCTGGACTCCAGGACAGGTAAGTGTCCTAATATTAAAAGTCAGCAGCTGCAGTACTTGTAGCTGCTGGCTTTTAATATTTTTTTTTTTTTTTTTTTCAGCGGACATCCGCTTTAAATGTGGATTGAATAGGGTCTTCAGTTTTTGGTGCCCAGATGTTGCACTTTAGGAACATACTAGTTATATAAATCTCCGGCGCACTTTTTTTTTTTTTAGCTACATCCCCCTCGCTGTTCGCCTGTTCTGTCCCACCCATCCCAGGTATAACAATAGATCTTTCACCGGCTTTTGTAAAATTGACAACTTGAAAAACCACATACTTTTCCGTTTCCCTCACTTTTGTTCTGAATACTTAAATTTCCTTGTATTATGTGATGGGCATATTTATGTATCGTAATACGACTATGTACTAAAATCAATAGAACTCCTGGGAAAAGAAAATCAGGCGAAGGCCTTGTCAGGGGGAGTACTGTGACCACTGTGAGGGGTAATACATTCGTACATCTATTATGCTTACAGATTATTTGACATGTATTTGCAAGGATTTTCTTTCTTGTGAATCTGACAGTGTACAGGACCCCTTAGTGGTTGCATTGTATTCTTGTAAGCAATTTATTTTGTGACAAAGTGATGGGTATGCTTTAAGGCAGGGGTCTCAAACTCAAATTACCTGAGGGCCACAAGACAAGTTTTCATATCCCATGGGGGGCCGCATGCAAACTTTCCAACTTCAAAAACAGTACTGGTGTCAGCGAACGCATTATTATCCCTGACCACTGCACACTACACTGCACACTACACTGCACACTACACTACACTGCACACTACACTGCACACTACACTGCACACTACACTGCACACTGCACTGCACACTGCACTGCACACTACACTGCACACTACACTGCACACTACACTGCACACTACACTGCACACTGACCACTCACCATCAGGGTACATCGGAGCACAGCACATAGGGGTACAGCACAACAGGCCACATCAGGGTGCACGGCACATCAGGGCAGGTCATATTAGGACAGGGCACATGGCACATCAGGGTACAGGACATGGCACATCAGGGTACAGGACATGGCACATCAGGGTACAGGACATGGCACATCAGGGTACAGGACATGGCACATCAGGGTACAGGACATGGCACATCAGGGTACAGGACATGGCACATCAGGGCACATGGGGCACATGGCACATTAGGGTACATGGGGCACATTAGGGTACATCGGGCACATGAGAGCACACCAGGGAACATGGGGCACATGGCACATCAGGGTACAAAGCCCAGCATATCAGGGTACCCCATGTACCCTGTTGTGCTGGGCTTTGTACCCTGATGTGCTGTTTCATGTGCCCTGTACCCTGATGTGCCATGTGCCCTGATGTACTGGGCTTTGTACCCTGATGTGCTGTTTCATGTGCCCTGTACCCTGATGTGCTGTGTCCTGATGTGCCATGTGCTGTGTCCTGATGTGCCATGTCCTGTACCATGTGCCCTGTCCTGATGTGCTGTGCCCCATGTGCCCTGATGTGCTCTCATGTGCAGCCATGTTCCATGGTGTGCACCATATTCCCTGATTGTGCTCTCATGTACCCCATGGCACATCAGGGCACATGGGCCACAATCTGAGCACATCAGGGCACATGGGGCATATCAGGGCACATGGGGCACATACGAGCACACCAGGGCACAATCGTGGAACATGGGGCACAGCACATCAGGACATGGCACATCAGGGTACAGGGCACAGGGTACCCTGATGTACAGAGCCCAGCACATCAGGGTACATGGGGCACAATCAGAGCCCATCAGGGCACATGAGGGTACATGGGGCACATGAGGGTACATGGGGCACAATCGGAGCCCATCAGGGCACATGAGAGCACATGAGGGTACATGAGAGCACATCAGGGAAATACACGGTTTAGGAGATATTTGCATATACTCTTGCGCTAACGCCATAAGCCCATGAGACCTGAATAAAGGGCACTTCAGCAGCGTGGCGTGGCCGTCGGCTCCCACGCACAGGAGTGATGTGACGCGACTCTGGCCAGTCACAGAGCTGGAGTCCACGGCCCCGGAAGAAAGAGGAGTGAAGATGGACGCAGCCACCAGCGGGGAGATCGCGGGCTACGTTTTACAGATAAGTGGCACGCAGATAAGTGCGATGCATACTAGCCCATTATGCCTTTTACTTTGCAGGGAGCAAAAGAGGAAATAAAACCCATCAGTGTTTACTTGCTCTTTAACCACTTCAATGCCGGGCCTACTCTATGGTTTCCATCTGACGCCGGCGGATCGTTTCTCCGGGTCTCCGATGGCAAAGAAGAGCCCGGAGAAGCACCGGATGGCGGCGAGAGGGGGGACATCCCCTCCCGCCGCCTATAAGAACGATCAAGCGCCGCTATGATCGTTCTTATGGTGCACAGAATCGCCGGCTGATGAGATGGATATCAGAATGATGCCTGGAGCTGCAGGCATCATTCAGATATCCCCACTGAAAGTCCAGGACGTCATATGATGTCCTTGGGCGAGAAGGGGTTAAGAATATGCAAGGTTTTGATGCCTGTAGTTTGGGCCTAGGTGCACTAGAGCTGCACGATTCTGGCCAAAATGAGAATCACAATTATTTTTTTTGCTTAGAATAAAGATCACCATTCTCTCGGCATAACATTATATTTCATACTGTACAAAAAAAATGGGCTAACTTTTTTTTTACTTTTTATTTTTTTATTTGTTTTTCCATTAAAGTGTTTTTTTGTTGAAATTTTTTTTTAAATTACCGCTACACAAATACAGTGTGACATAAAATATTTTGAAACCTACTTTTTTTATTCTCTAGGGTCTCTGCTAAAATATATATATTTAATGTTTGGGGGGGTTCTAAGTAATTTTCTTGCAAAAAATGATTTTTAACTTGAAACCAGCCAGAAAACTTTCCACATTTATATACACAGAAGTTCATTCCTTTGATCTAATGGACAATATGTTACAATGTTTATAGTTGGCTCAGTGCCCTGTGTTTTTTTTTTTTCCGCTTTAACAGAGAATTCTCTGCATAGAAAGAATCAGGAAAATGCTTTGTTGAGATTGCAAGGGGGAAAATGTTGCTATCCCGATTCTTAAAGCGGAGTTCCACCCAAAAAGGGATATCCGCTTTAAGCACTCTTCACCCCCTTACATGCCACATTTGGCATGTCATTTTTATGGGGGGGGGGGGTGGCTTTGATAGGATTGGGACTTCCTATCTTATTTCCACCCAGGACCACCTTGGCGACTTCTCCTCTCGCCTTAGGTGGCCCCTCCCTCTAGGCGATCTCCTTGGATGCGTGATTAATTAAAAAAATAAGACAACAGTAAAGTTAGCCCAATTTTTTTTATTTTTATATATTGTGAAAGATAATGTTACGCTGAGTAAATTGATACCCAACATGTCACACTTCAAAATTACACCCGCTCGTGGAATGGCGTCAAACCTTTACCCTTAATCTCCATAGGCCACATTTAACAAATTCTACAGGTTGCATGTTTTCAGTTACAGAGGCGGTCTAGGGCTAGAATTATTGCTCTCGCTCTACTGACTGGCGATACCTCACATGTGTGGTTTTCATATGCAGGCGCTGCTCATGTATGCGTTCGCTTCTGCGCGTGAGCTCATCAGGACAGGGTGCTTAAAATAGGCTTACCCTAAATAGCTGTTGCAATGCGGAAGTGCCGAATCTGCCTCGTCTCTTCCGCGGTCGATTCTCTTCCTCCTCCTACAGTCTGTTTCTTCTTGTGAATGGGGCGCGCTGCATTCTGAGAACTGTGTGTATCCCAGAAAGCAGCCGGCCCATTCACAAAGCGCCGCGCTGCTCGCACATGCGCAGTAGGAAACGGGCAGTGAAGCCGCACGGCTTCAGTGCCTGTTTCCCTTACTGTGGATGGTGGCGCCTGGAGCTGCGAGGATCGGTCTCGGCAGGGGGCCGACAATGCTGGCGACTAGGACAGGCAAGTGTCCTTATTAAAAGTCAGCAGCTACAATGTTAGTAGCTGCTGACTTTTAATTTTTAATTTTTTTTTGAACAGACCTCCGCTTTAATTTTATTTTTACACTGTTTAACCACTTCCATACCAGGCACTTATGCACCTTCCTGCTCAAGCCAATTTTCAGCTTTCATCGCTGTCGCACTTTGAATGACAATTGCGCGGTCATGCTACACTGTACCCAAACAATTTTTTTTTTATAATTTTGTTCCCACAAATAGAGCTTTCTTTTGGCAGAAACCATTACCATTTGGTAATGGCAGCAGCTCTGCCATTGCCAAGATATCCCTCTTCAAAGTGCCGACGTATATAGTCGTGCGGCGGTCTTGAAGTGATTAGAGTGAAGCAATACCCTTGTTCCCTTCTCAATGCATGTACTGCAGTGCAGTATTCATTTACTTAATTACGCAGGCAAGTTGGCCGACACCAAAATCGCATAAACCAAAAGTGGCGCCATGTCAAGATTTCCCATAGACGCCAATGTGCCCGTACTCCATGAGGGTACGTAAAGCGGGGTATGCCTGTATTCTTGTTTTAGATTGTAAGCTCTAATGATCAGGGCCCTCTGATTGCTCCTGTATTGTAACCGTACTGTCTGCCCTCACATTGTAAAGCGTTGCGCAAATTGTCAGCGCTACATAAATCCTGTATAATAATAATCCTTGCGTGATTTATGGATACATTTATTGGGTGGAACATCTTATTATACCTTTTTCTGCTGCTTTCACCTTCCATGACACACCTATAACAGGGAAGCTAGGTTTACTAGAAGACCTGCCAGTTTTACAGAAGGCTGTAAACCATGAACTAGTTTTGTTTGTTATAAATGTCACTTAATAAGGATGTGAATTTTTATATTTGTGTAGGTGGAAAAGCACTCTAAAGCTGAATTCCAGGCAGATATAAAGGTCAATCTCTGTATTCATTATATAACTAGTGTAATAACCTACCTTACAATGCCCTGTACAGCACAGCTCAGACTGGGAGAGGGAGGTGCGCAGCAGTGGGAGCCAGTCAGGACAAGTTTACAGAAGGAGAGAAATTCCCTGAGGGCTTTTTCTGTTGAGAATTAAAAATCCTAAACCTTTGCACAAGTACATGTAACATTTCATATCATGCTGGGATGTTTGAAGAAATGTCTGGCATGATTATAGGAATTCTGCTTTCCTATTATACAAGATACCGTATATACTCGAGTATAAGCCGAGTTTTTCAGCACATTTTTTTTTTTTTTTTTGTGCTGAAAATAAAAATAAAAATCTTGTTACACCAACCTAATCACTATCCACCCCCCTCCACCCTGGTGTACAGACATGCTCCCCAGGTGATGGTGTAGCTCCTACCTGCAGGTGCAGAGCTCACCGATGCTGTCTCCACATGTCTGCAGGCAGTTCCGGGTCTGTAGTGAGCGCGCTGAGGCGGGGAGGCGTGTCACGCTGTGCTCTGACAAGCACGAGGGGGTGGGGCAAGATAGCCGCCGCTCTGGAGATAGGCCTAAGCCGGGGACTTTCCTATGGCCGAGGATCCAGAGCACTCCGCGGATCTCGTGGTGTGCTGATCCGAACGGGGTGACCCGTTCGGATCGCGGATCGGTGACGATCCGTTGCACCCCTACTTTCCATAGACTCCTATGTTAAACGTCAGTCTAGGCATGGGCACAGTGAGGCATGCAGATGGACACCCTAGGCTTATACTCGCGTCAATACGTTTTTCCAATTTTTTTTTTATTTGTGGTAAAATTGGGTGCCTCAGCTTATATTCGGTCGGCTTATACTCGCTTATATACGGTATTTGTTTCTCAGCTTTATAATCCAACATAAAGTACAAAGTGGTCACTTAGAAATTGAAGGGTCATTCCACCATAAAGGAGTATTTTGTACATGTGGCATCCACCACCCTCTATGGGTTCTACTCCTGATTTCCCAGATCAGCACACCTCCCATTCTTAAATCTTATTTATTTTCTTATACAGTTGTGCTCATTAGTTTACATACCCTGGCAGAATTTATGATTTCTTGGCCATTTTTCTGAGAATATGAATAACACACAACAATTTTCATTCATGGTTAGTGTTTGTCTGAAGCCATTTATTATCAATCAACTGTGTTTACTCTTTTTAAATATGGGTCTTCAAACTACGGCCCTCCAGTTGTTCAGAAACTACAATTCCCATCATGCCTAGTCATGTCTGTGAATGTCAGAGTTTTACAATGCCTCATGGGATGTGTAGTTCTGCAACAGCTGGAGGGCCGTAGTTTGAGGATCCCTGTTTTTAAATCATGATGACAACAGATACTACCCAAATGATCGTGATCAAAAGTTTACATACCCTGGTGATTTTGGCCTGATAACATGCACACAAGTTCACACAAAGGGGTTTGAATGGATTAAGGTAACATCCTCACCTGTCATCTGTTTGCTTGTAATTAGTGTGTGTGTGTGTGTGTGTGTGTGCTGCACTGACGTTTCTGGGTTCACACAGGTACGACAAACGCTCCAACATTGGGAGCTCATGTAGCATGACGTGTGAAAATCAATGTTTCCCTATGGGGGCCATCTTAACTGGTCCGACTTTGAAAATGCCAGCCCATTGAATACCATTGAAGTCGGTTCAAAGTGGGAACACTGTCTTGCCTGATTTTGGCATGTGACTTGTGCGCTGATGATTTTGAGGGGGAACACCACGCCAAATAAAAAAGGGTGCACTAGCGGGACGGTAAAAAAAGTCCTGCTAGCCGCATCTTTGGAGCGGAGAAGGAGCGGTGTGTTTGCCGCTCCTCCTCCGCTGCTGCCTATTTGAATGGGACAGAGCGGCTATACCGCTTCAGCAGCGCATTGCGGGCAGTTTTAACCCTTTCTCGCCTTCTAGAGGGGGGGGATGTGCCCTGCTAGCGGCCGACATGCGATGCAAATCCACCCATAGCGTCGGCGGTAAAAACGGCAGCATTTTACTGCCAACGCTATGGACGGCACAGTGTGAAAGGGCTCTTATTGTTGCTCTAGGCCTCTTGGCAGCCTCCCTGATCGTTTTCTTCTCGTCTTTTCATCAATTTTGGAGGGACGTCCAGTTCTTGGTAATGTCTCTGTAATAATTTCTCCACTTGATGATGACTGTCTTCACCGTGTTCCATTGTATATATAATGCCTTGGAAATTCTTTTGTATTCTTCTCCTGACCGATGCCTTTTAAGAATGAGATCCCTACGATAAGCTATGCCTGACCTTTTCCCTATTTTATGCTAGGCGAGAGATTCTGCTGAAATGGAAATCTGAGGACCCCCCCCGCCTGTGCTTCTTGGCAGCACTCGGTGGATTCGGTCCTGCCCCTGTACAGGTTGACTTATGAGAATAGACAATGCCCGGAGAAGTTTGACAAAATCTGGTCTGCCTGGACGGAGACCCGCGATGCCCCTAACCCCCCTCCAGACTGAATGACCAGGACAGTTGGCCCTCCCCCGACGGTTGTTGTTTTTGTCCCCCCTCCCATGACGCTGTTGTTGAGGTGGCCAAAGTATAATTGATAAGATATACTTCTTATGTATGTTTGACATCTACCCAATCTTCCTTGCTTGGGTTGTGCCCCTGGATGTGATGTACACTTCTGACACTCTGATTTCTACGCTGCTGTAACTTCTGTAACGTATCTGTATTGTAATGCTGATTTATCTAATAAAACTCTTTTCTGTTAAAAAAAAAGAATGAGATCCCTCTGATGCTTTGGAATCTCTCTGCGGACCATGGCTTTTGCTGTAGGATGCGACTAAGAAAATGTCAGGAAAGACCTACTAGAACAGCTAATCTTTATTTAGGGTTAATCGGAGACACTTTAATGATGAAAGGTGTGTACTGACTTCTATTTAACATGAGTTTGAGCTTAAAGCGGAGGTTCACCATAAAAAAAATGTATATATCATTCCATCCAGCATACTTGCGTCAGTGACAGTATGCTGTTCTTCTTTTTTTTTTTCTCTCGCTGTACTTACCGTTTAATCGTTCAGTTTCTTTTCCGACTCCCGCGGGGAATAGGTGTTCCTATGAAGAGGGCTACATGATTGATGTGCGGCTATGGCGCGCCACGTGTTCCGAAAATAGACGAAATAGGACTTGGCTATATATGGCGCCTCCCGCCGTGAAGAGCTGAGTCCTAGTCTGGCTATTTTCGGAAGGCATGACGCGCCATAGCCGCACGTCAATCATGTAGCCCTCTTCATAGGAACACCTATTCCCCGCCGGAGTCTGAAAAGAAACTGAACGAGTAAACGGCAAGTACAGCGAAAAAAAAAAAAGCATACTGTAACTGATGCAAATATGCTGGATGGGATGGTACATAGTTGTTTTTAAGGGTGAACCTCCGCTTTAATTCTAGACACGGCTACATCCCCAGTTATAAGAGTGCACACTATGCAACCACAATATCATTTTTTTTTTTTTTTTTTTACCCCTTTAAAAGATTTATGTTTGTTATTCAATTGACTTGTACATTTTATGGGTCACATTAAATGTGGGAAAGTTCTGAAATTATTTATATATATTTTTTACATAATAGAAACCTGACATTTTAACAGGGGTGTGTAGACTTTTTATATCACGGGTACATGGTACAGCAGGCACATATCAGGAATATGAAGTGTTGGGGTAACAAACACTTTAAGTTTAGAAGCAAGTTGAGAGGAAAATGCATCTCCACAAGGGGTGGGGTGGGGAATAGTTGGGTACTTGCGTCTGAGTACAAGGCAATGAGTTGATGATGATGATTCAAAGCTGAGTGAGGGGGTGGTAGAAAAGTGACATGTGACGTAGTAGGCCTTACTGTGCTATACTTGGCGTTCCTGTACATTGATCTGAGATATAAGGCTGTTGTCATATAGATGTGGATTTGGTGGTTTCCTGTTGGGGTAGCACCCTAGAAAAACATTCAGAAAAGTTACTTGGCTCTTCAAAGGACGGCCAACTGAGAACTGTTTTGCAGTCTATTTTGGAACCTACATTGCAGAGTACAGCCCTTCATATTCTGCTGCCAACAGTTTATGATATGGCACTTACAGTAGTTGTTAACCATTTTATATGGAGATGTTTTCATGTTTTAGTCGTGCACTTTGATTTATTTGCTGAAATGAGGAACAACTTGATCTCCTAAAATGTAATGCAAGTTTTGCATTATTTGTAGAAAGTACCGATGCGTATGAAATGAGCCCCATTGTAAGAAAAGGTTGCATGTTATAAACCGGATCCTTCTGTGTGATGGGTATGGTGTTTGTAATCATCAGTTTTGGTGGAACCCACACACACAAAATCAATGAGAATGATAAAAGGAGATCTGCCACTGCAGACTTGTTTTTTGAAGATTTAAAGCAGAGTTCCACCCAAAAATTTAACTTCTGCTTCTTGGAACCCTCCCCCCTCTGGTGACACATTTCAGCACCTTTTAAGGGGGGAGAGGGTGCTGATGCCTTTGCACCCACTTCCAGGCATATATTCCCATGGGAGTCTAGGCCACTTCCACCCCCCCCCCCCGGTGTCTCCTGGGAAACACACTGTTCCCAGGAGAGAGCTGGGACTAGTGATGGCGCGCCACACTACTCGCGCATGCGCAGTAGGGAACCGGGCAGTGAAGCTGCAAGGCTTCACTTCCTGATTCCCTCACCGAGGATGGCGTCTGAGAGCGATTGCTCGTCCTTGTCTGTCCACATAGCGGGTGCGCTGGACTGGTAAGTTTCCATTCTTTAAAAGTCAACAGCTGCAGTATTTGTAGCGGCTGGGTTTAAAAAAAAATAATAATAATAATAATAATAATTTCGGATGGACCTCCGCTTTTTAAGCTTGGTTCAAACTAGTGGTGCAACGGATCACCATTGATCCGAACAGGTCACCCCCTTCGGATCGGCACACTATGTGATCCGCGGTTTGTCGCTGCGGCCATAGCATTTAGGAAAGGCTTCGGCTTCGGGCTTAGCTCCGAAGCTGTGGCCATCTTGGTACACCCGGCGGCAGCCCTCCTCTCTGTTTACACCCACAGAGGAGGTTTAGCCTGAGCTTGAGGAACACACACCACTGTCCGAGGTCTGTAAGGGGGACTGGGAGTCATACTGCTAAGGGTTCTGCACTGAGGGGTTACTGTCTGTACTACTGGGGGGGGTGTCTGCACTAAGGGGGGGGTTACTGTCTTTACTACTAGGGGGTGTCTGCACTGAAGGGGGGTTACTGTCTGTACTACTGGGGGTGTCTGTACTGAGGGGGGGTGTACTACTGGGGGGGGTCTGTAACTGAGGGGGGTTTGTACTGAGGTAGGGGTGTCTGCACTGAGGGAGGGGGTTCTATACTGATGTAGGGGGTGACACCATTTTTTTTTGCACCTGGTCACACCAACCCTAGTGAGGCCACTGCAGTGGGGGGGGGGGTGGATATTACAGTGGGGTGGGGATGTGGATATTACAGTGGGGGGGGGGGGGGGAGATGTGGATATTACAGTGGGGGAGATTTTTTTTTTTTTGCTCATCCGAAAAATTATCTGATCTGTGACTCTGATCCGAGGGAACGATCCGACCATGAGTTTTTTTTTTTTTTTGATCCGTTGCACCCCTAGTTCACACTAGTGCAACTTGCGACACATAGTCGCATGACAAGTCAAAACCCATTTATTTCAATGACACTCATTCCAATCTATGCAACGGTTCCTGCACTTTCTTGCGACTTGAGTGCCATAGAGTGTAATAATTGTGCAACTTTTTCAATAGTCTGAACCAATGTGGGGGCTGTCATCCTTATCCTTGCATCACTATGTGGCGAGTTGCTGATCCAGAACAAGCATTGTGGTGAGTTGCTGACCCAGAACAAGCATGTGTACATCATGTCGCTCCAGTCACACTGCAGAGTGTAATCATTTCTTGCACAATGTGGGCCTCCGTCTATAACCACAGGAGTATGACCAGAACCATTTCTGTACATCTAGTCCTGAGATTAAGACAGTCTGGCAAGTTGGTAACACTCGCTGGTCTTGTGCCTCACCTGGCCTGAGACTGGATGGCTATGATGCTCTTTCCTTCAATCAGCACATTTTCTATTCCATGAGCACTTCATGATGGGGATTACTTCCTCTATCTTTCCCTGCAAAGGTAAAGCATAATTCATAGTATCCCATTATGTGACACTTACCTGCAGTAGAAGCCTTTCCACGCTGGCAGCGAGCATCCATCTTTACCCCTCTTATTCCGGGGCCGCAAACAACGGCTCTCTGACTGGCCGGAGTCGCGTGACGTCACTCCCGCTTGCATGCGCAGGAGCCGCGTTTCACTGCGTGCCCTTTCAAGACGGCGCATGCGCCTTTTGAAGTCGTCGCTTGTGAAAATTGCAAATATCTCTGAGACTGTGCAGGTCTTGGAGATATTGCAAGCACCTACAGGTAAGCCTTAATCTAGGCTTACATGTAGGTGTAACTTCTGCACAAGGGTTTACAACCACTTTCAGCATAACTGGCAGTCTCCTTGTGCTGCCTCTCCGTCTTCCAGTATTACTGCTTCTGTGGTTGCGACTTCATTTAACAGAAGTCAATACAAGGTGTAATAAAATCGCAGGAAAGCAGTGCAGGAACCCGTTTTCAGCAGACCGTGGGCTGAAGCCCGCTATCGGCTGACATCAATGTCGTCCACCGATGTCAGCAGGTTATCTGATAAGAGGAGGAGCCGCCGAGGGACCCCAGAAGGGGAAAATCAGGGCCACTCTGTGCAAAACGATCTGCACAGTGGAGACAAGAATGACATGCTTGTAAGGCTTCAGTTTTTGTTCTTTAACCACTAAGGGCCCTTTCACACGTCCGTTCAGTTCGTCCGTTTTTTGGACGTCTGTTAACGGACCTCAATGCTTCCCTATGGGTTAGCGTCCGTTAGCGGATGAGCATCCGCTAACGTCCGTTAACATCCGTCTGCGGTAAGCTCCGTTATTTTGGACGGAAGAAAACCCTATTTTTCTTCCGTCAAAAAAACGTAACGGACGAAAAACGGACGTTAGCGGATGATCCGTTTACCATCCGATCCGCTAACGTCAGTTTTTCATCAAAATATGTAAAAAAAAAAAAGTTCTAAAAAAAAAAAAAAAAAACGGATGAAAAAACGGATGAAAAAAACTGATGAAAAACTGATGAAAAACGGAACGGAAACGGATGTAAACGGACGGAAAACTGACGAAAAACTGATGAAAAAACGGATCAACTGAAGGGGGAAAAAACTGATCCAAAAAACTGAACGGACGTGTGAAAGAGCCCTTAAGACCCGGACCAAAATGCAGTTAAAGGACCTTGCCCCTTTTTGCGATTCGGCACTGCGTCGTTTTAACTGACAATTGCACGGTCGTGCGACGTGGCTCACAAACAAAATTGGCGTCCTTTTTTCCCCACAAATAGAGCTTTCTTTTGGTGATATTTGATCACCTCTGCGGTTTTAATTTTTTGCGCTATAAACAAAAATAGAGCGGCAATTTAAAAAAAAATGCAATATTTTTTACTTTTTGCTTCAATAAATATCCCCCAAAAATATATAAAAAATTTTGGTAAAAAAAATCGCAATAAGCGTTGATCGGTTGGTTTTCGCAAAATTTATAGCGTTTACAAAATAAGGGATAGTTTTATTGCATTTTTATAAATTTTTATTTTTTTACTACTAATAGCGGCGATCAGCGATTTTTTTTTTTTTTTTTTTTTTTTCTCGTGACTGCGACAATATGGCGGACACTTCGGACAATTTTGACACATTTTTGGGACAATTGTCATTTTCACAGCAAAAAATGCATTTAAATTGCATTGTTTACTGTGGAAATGACAGTTGCAGTTTGGGAGTTTACCACAGGTGGCGCTGTAGGGGATGTGTGACCTATGTGTTGTGTTTACAACTGTAGGGGGGTGTGGCTGTAGGTGTGACGTCATCGATCGCGTCCCCCTATTACAGGGATGACGCGATCGATGCTACGGCCACAGAGAAGCACGGGGAAGCCGTGTTTACACACGGCTCTCCCCGTTCTTCCGCTCCAGGGACGGATCGCCGCACTGCAGCGGCGATCGGGTCCGCGAATCCCGCGGTCCCGGTCCTGGAGTTTCGGACCGGGTCGCGGGCGCGCGCCCGTGACCCACGGCTGGGTCCTGAAATCAACGTGTATATATACGTTGATGTGCCCAGCCGTGCCATTCTGCCGACGTAAATGTGCAGTAGGCGGTCCTTAAGTGGTTAAATAACAATCACTTTAAAGTGGTGTTTTGTCGGCCACACCCCCTCCAAAAATTAAGTCAGTAACTACACATACTGAAGATGCTGACTTTTTTTTTTAATATTGGGACACATTTACCTATATGCTGCCGTCATCATAGCCTATAAGGCAGGGGTGTCCAAACTTTTTTCAAAGAGGGCCAGATTTGATGAAGTGAACATGCGCGAGGGCCGTCCATTTTGCCTGACATTCTTTGAACCATTAAAATGAAATGCAAATGAACTAATACACTGCCCAACAAGAATTCTCATGCCTTTGTGGCTGTGTGTGTGGTGAAGAGTCTAAGGATGAGCTTGTGCGTGTTATTTGGATATACCTTGTTTATCGGCATATAACACGTACCTTCACTGTATGAGGCAAGTTTCAGGAAAAAAATATTTTTTAAATAAAGAATTGTGAAGCAAAATAAGGGTCAGTGGCAGTGCCCATCTGCAGCCTCACCATTGCCATGAATTCAGCCTCTAAATGCAGCCTCACCATTGCCATGAATGCAGAATCTGAATGGAGCCTCACCATTGGCATAAATCGAGCCTCACCATTGGCATGAATGCAGAATCTGAATGGAGCCTCACCATTGGCATGAATGGAGCCTCTGAATGCACGATGCTCGGGGATTCGTTGGGTGCTGCAAAAGAGATAGAGATATCTCTATCTCTCCAAATTACCAATGGGGCCGCATTAAACTGGAATGCGGGCTGCAACTGGCCCCCGGGCCGGACTTTGGAAATGTGTAGCCTTTCAACTTCCGCCGTGTTCCTCCTGCACATTCGTGAAGCATGCTGCGCTCTCTACTGGCCCGGCAGCAGGAGGGGGCCAGGTTTCTGATGTACCTCACCACAGCAAGGTTCAATGAAAGTGGGGACAGGGTACCTGTCAAAAACAGGTACCCACTCCCACCTCCCCTCGAAAGTTTCCAAATGTGGCACCGGAGGGGGGGAATCTGATAAGTGGAAGTTCCACTTTAACATAACTAAGGAACAACTAACATATACCATATGCCAGGGTTCGACAAAATCCGGGGGCCCGGTCGCAATTGTGACTAGAATTAGCCTGTGCTCCCCCGCCGCGCGATAGCGTCGGGCCGAACCCTAGAGAATAAAATGGCGGTCGTTGCAATACTTTCTATTACCCCGTATTTGCGCAGCGGTCTTACAAGCGTGCTTTTTTGACGAAAAAAATACACTTTTTTTTTTTTAATAAAAAAAGACAACAGTAAAGTTTTTTATTTTTTTTATTTTAAGTTTTATATTGTGAAAGATAATGTTGTGCCAAGTAAATTGATACCCAACATGTCACACTTCAAAATTTGCGTCCGCTCGTGGAATGGCGGCAAACTTTTACCCTTTAAAAGCTCCATAGGCGACGTTTAAAAAATTCTACAGATTGCATGTTTTGAGTTAGACGAGGTCTAGGGCTAGAATTATTGCTCTCGCTCTATCAATCGTAGCGATACCTCACATGTGTGGTTTGAACACAGTTTACATATGCGGGCACTACCCACGTATGCGTTCGCTTCTGCGCGCAAGCTCAAAGTGCACTTGAAATTTGGAAGTGCAGTCGCTGTGAATCTGAAATGAGGGGATGCTCTGCTGATTTTATTATCCAATCATGTGCAAGCTAAAAATAAAATATTTCCCTTTCGTGTCCCCCGAGCGACAGCACTTTGCACTTGTAGTGTAAAGTGGATTTGCCTTTAGTAAATAACCCCCAGAGTTTGACGTACTCCAGATGGCGAACCTTTGAGCACCATTTAGGAGATATTTATTCTGGCAGCATTCGGGGACGTCACTGTTGTACAAGAAAGTCGTATGACCAGTCTTATCAAACAGATCATTAAAGTGCCAGACATTGTTTTCAGCAACTGTAATGTGACAGGACTGAGCGCACGCCACAAGCGTAGTTCTAGTATGTAGATGTGCTACAGGAGACGTTGGCAGCTTGCAGCTTTATACAACCAGAAATCACTTCCTTTACAAATCAGTTGGGCAATTGGGCTGACAACTATAAAGTTTTTGTTTTTTGGTCACCTCTAATTGTTTTTGTGCAATGCACTCTAATCTGATCGCTATCTAATCAGTAGGTTTCTGGTGTAATTTTACCTTTCTTGCAGGAAGATCTGTCTAACTGTGGTAAGCAGAAAATACAGCCAAGTGTATTGACCCTGAGCTTTAATCTGACAATGACTTCCTTCCTGGGATTAGTATCTGAGACACGCATGTCCCTAGTATATCCTCTTTCAGTTTGTAGGTTTGGTTTCTGTACATCTGGATAGAATACAAAATGCACCAGGAGTCCTGTAAGGAGAAATGCAGAGGCTGTCGATACTAAACTCTCCTTTTGAAGATGCCAGTTTTCTGGCTGTGTGTTGCCTTCTTATTCCAGGTTACTGATTCGGTTTTGAAGCCAGTGGGTTAGCATAAGGCCACATTCACACTACAGTGCTTTGAATCACTGGCAGATTTGCCACAGATCTGCCCACGATTTGACAGTGTTAAGGTGTAAATGACAAACGCGGGACTCGCATTCGAGATGCCATTTATTTGAATGATACCTCAAATTGTGGTGCGGATCTGCTACAGTTGTCGCACGATAAATCGTGCTGCAATCGCGGCAACCCACAAAATTAGCTCCTGAACTATTTTTGGGCGACCTGCGTCCCACGGTGCGGGTTGCCGCAATTGCAGATCTGCAGAAAATCTGGCTGCGATTCAAAACGCTTAAGTGTGAATGCAGCCTAAGTCTGGTGCACATGACTTTAAAAGCAGGCTTTTTAAAACCTTAAACCAGCTTTGGGCAGCTTTCTTTAAAACAGGGGTGCATACTCTTTTGAAGAGTGGGGGCCCCTTAAAGCGGATGTCCGGGTTAAAAAATAAAAATAAATCCACTGCGCGATTCCCTACTGCTCATGCGCGAGCCACTCGGCACGACGTAAATGGATGATGTCTCCTGGGACACACACAAGGTCCCAGAAGACACCGCTCTCCCATTCCACTGTCCCCTGTAAGGCTGCTTTTACACTAATGCAATGTTGTTTACCTGCACAGTGGGTGCAGTGCACCTGTCACTTTCCTGTGTGCTAGCTGCACTGAGACATAGACTTCTATTACATCTTGCGGGTGTGGTGCCCTTTTTCTAAAAGCACATTGAAGCGCCTGTTGCTTCTGGCACTAAATCCTGCTTGGGCTCTCACCTCTGTACTTATTTCATTGAGTCTCTATACAGGTCCAGGGCTGTTGTACATTTCTATGCTTCCCACAAGGGGCAAAGCTTGGACCCACACAGGGACCGGCAAAATGTAAAGGTAGGACAGGTTTGTCCGTTTGTTAAACAATTACTTTAAGCTTCATACTTACCATAGTACTAAAGTGTTACTAAACACACAACCATAAAATCAGTCTGTATATGCATTAAAGTATGCTTGATATTAGAGGTTGACAGATATGGGTTTTTCTCTGACCGATGCCGATATTTAGAAATCTGGGCGGCCGATGGCCCGATATATGATGCCGATTTTTGCGGCCGATATTTTAGGCAGATTTTTATTTTTATTGGTGGCACTAGCTCGTGGCACTGGATGGCACTAATTGGCACTGGAAGGAAGATGGTACTAGCAGAAGGCACTGGATGGCACTGACTGGCAGATGGCACTGGCAGGTGGCACTGGCAAGTGGCACTGGTTGGCATTGGCAGGTGGCACTGGGTGGCAATAGTTAGCACTGGTTGGCCTTGGCAGGTGGCACTGGATCGCACTGGCAGGTGGCACTGGATGGAAGGTGGCACTAACTGGCACTGGATGGTGCCACTGGTATTGGCTCTGGCAGGTGTCATTGGCGGATGGCACTGGATGGTGGCATTGGTGGATGGCACTCGATGGTGGCACTGGTATTGCCACTGGCAGATGGCACTGGATGGCAAGTGGCACTAATTGGCACTGGCAGGTGGCACTGGTGCAAAAAAATGGTGTCACCCCCCCCCCTCAGTACAGACCCCCTCTCCCTCCAGTATAGACACCCCCCTTCCCCGCGTAGTAAAAACAGAGGAGGGATGCCATGCTGGGGGTACCAAGATGGCCGCGGCTCCGGAGCTAGGCCGAAGCCGCGGCCTTTCCTGATGCTGTGACCGCGGCGGCAATCCACGGATTGCCGCCGCGGTCACAGCATCAGAAAAGGCCGCGGCTACAGCCTAGCTCCGGAGCCGTGGCACCGCTAGCGGGAATTGTAAAATATCGACCTAATTTGGATAAAAATCGGCCGATGACGATTTCTCCAAAACCGGCCAAATATTGGCTGATAAATCGGCCTGTCGCTATATCGGTCGACCTCTACTTGATATATTCACTGTGAAACCTAAGGGGTTAATTCTCTGCATTGTATATTAAAAAAAAAAGCACTTTGATTCTGTTTTCTCTGATTCTCCTCTTTTACTGTCCCCAATCCATCTCCTGATGGAACAGAGGCTAGGGGACAGACTGAACAATGCTCAGTGTGGTGTGTATTGCTACAGAGGTGTTTTTTTTTTTTGGAAGAGTGCATGTGATTAGCACAGGGCCAATTGGCACTGTCCAGACAGAGGGTCAGGGGTCCTGCAGTCTGATTGGACAGTCAAAGCAGAACGAAAACTCCTCCTACAGGCTTTAACCAGACACTGATAGAAGTCATAAGACTGTTCCAACTGCTGATGAAAAAACATATTTGGCAGTTTATCTTTACTAAAACTATTGCATTTCCATGTTTTGTGTACTGTGGGAGACCAGATATAATCAATGCAGGGATTCTGGGTTTAGTAACACTTTAATATCCCCACTATTTGCAATGCACATTATTGGTTCCTAAATGGCAATTGTTTGATTATACTACCAGGAAACCGAGATTTGATGTTTGATTTGTTGTGTTTAACCACTTCCCACATGCCTTATAGCAAGATGGCCGAGCGAGGCGTTCGTTGATCCAGGTGGACCTCATATGTGTCTGTCGGACTCGGATGATTACTGATCAGTGTACTGACCCACTGCGGATACCATGTGACTGCTAGGTTCACAACAGATCACATGACAATGGATGGCTTCCTTTCATGCCATCCATTATGTACAATTGTGTTGCTATCTGTAATTGGTCACAGTGATCACGTGGTACAGACAGGACCAATCGGAGCCCACCTGACTCAGAGGAAGTTTTGTATTCATTGGTGTAATACATGGCTTTAGTCTGAATGGCTGAGCCCCGATCAGATAGACTCTGTGTTCCGGATATGAGACTGGAAGTATTGGCTGGAACTCGGACCCTCCATTATGTACAGTGATTCCGCATATCCAGCGGCCTCTTGTGTTCGTGAGGGATAAAGTTTGTTTGGGCCAAGCTGGCCCAAGCAAACTATGTAAAATTGTATCAAAGCTAGATTTCAGCTTTAATTCACGTTCTTTATGAATAGGAAGCCAATGCGCATGATCAAAAAATGCTCACAACACTTTCCTTACCATAGTACAGGCTACTGTTCTTCAGACTTTAGGCGGCCGGTCTGTGCTCAGAGGGAGTAAACCATGCCCAATCTTTGGTATTAGGAGGAGAAACCGTTGGTGTCCTTGGAAGGAACAGCGCCCATTTTTGTTGTCAGTGAAAGCAATTATGCCCCATTGTTTGTGTTGGTGGCAGGAATAATGCTGCAAGGGATGGATAAAGGTAAACAAATGGGCACTGTTTGGAGACCACTGCCATAGTAGCACACTACAATGGATGCAATGTACCATATGGTATTGTGCATCTGCTGTACAGCATGTTGAGGGGTCATTCACGATGAATGGTACAGTAAAGCACCCCACATAGAGCTGGTGTTGTGTGGTTACCACACAACACCTTGCCTCGTTGCAGGAGTGTAAATAGGCCTTTGTATTTTTTTGACATTCTGCTCTAACACCTCATATTTACTTTGTACTTGCTGATCTGTTACTTAACTGGCACAGAAGTTGGCTGGGAGAAGAACCTCAAAGTCTCAAACAAAAAACCTTTAGTCATGGTGCCAGGAACCAGGTGTAAAAAATTGAGATTTGGTGAGTAAAGGAAGGGAGTTAAGACTCCTTTTTTCTAGTGTTCATGTTGAACATACACTATCTCCAGTTTATAAACTAGACAAGTGACTAAGAAAGTTTTACATTAAAAGTACAGTTAATAAGTCAATGAACTGTATATCGGCATTCCTTATTACATTTACTATGTTCAGTAAAGAACCACCTACCTTTCTCTTGCCGTGAATTGGGCCCCATTGACACCTCAGCCTTTTTGTAGCGCCATCCACTTGTCCTAGTCGCCATCTGTTCTTCACATGCAGAGATGTAGATGTCAAGGGCAGACTGTACCTATACTGGTTGTAAAAAAACTATCCACGAGGAAAGAGCCAAAATTAATCAACAAACTTTTTAGGATATGTTGATGCAATGTTCGATGTAACTTTTAAATATACACTAGATAAGTGTTATGTAAAAATATGGTGGGGAAATTTGTACCCTACTCTTTTATTATATATTATATTTTTGATAATTTTCTACTTTTATTTATATTTTTTTTTTTTGTAACTTATTTGATACAATTAAACTTTGAAATTTTATGTAAACAAATGTGACACTCTCTTGTGACTTTTAAGCCATCAACTACTCTTATCTCCTGTATTGGGAGACATGGATCTCAGGACTCTCCTTTCAGGCATTGTTGACACGGATGGAAATGGAAGCATTGCTCTCCTGCTTGGAGAAAGCACATCGTAGAGATCTACATTTAGTCCAGACAGACGTACAATGACTCTCAGGCAAACCATCCATGGGTGACGCATGCGTGATCTCCCTAGAGAGCTGTGTCTTCCAACTGGAAAAAGCACAGACTGTACAAGTCTCCCATGCTTCCTCACTAAAGATCCATCTGGAAGAGCTTGAAGACTGGAGCCGTCATAATAACGTGCGGCTCCGAGTTATCCCTGAGGCTATAGAACAGGAGGCATTACAACCCATGGTCCTGGCAAAATTGCCAGCGGATGGCTACCTCTGTCACCCTCTAGGATCTGGAATTTGACAAAGTGCATAGAACCTTAGGTCCTCGCTCAGCAGATTTGAATAGACCTGGAGATGCTGTATGCCGTTTACATCGATATGCCCATAAGCAGAGTATTCTCTGTAAACCATGGGAGGTTGGTGAGACTAAATATGATGGAGCTTCTGTGAAAATATTACCACATCTATCCTGGGCTACTTTGCAATGCAGAGCGATGCTATGTCCATTACTAGACAAAATCAGGCAGTAGTGTTGTACATATCGGTGGGGTTTCCCAATTTCACTACCTGTGAGGAAAGGTTTATCTACCTTTGCCCTGTTTCACCCAGCTGACCTGACAGATCTGTTCACCTTCTTAGATAGATCCCTTCCCGAATGCGAATTGGCTGCAACCTGTGTTTGAGATCATCAAGACGAGCCGCTCCTCCTCTACAGTATCTGGGCTATCTCTTCGGATTGCCCCCCCGTACTGTATTTGCCAGTGTATAAGGCGACTGGGCGTATAAGACGACCCCCTAATTTTACAGCTTTTAAGATTTTTTGCCTGTACTCGCAGTATAAGACAACCCCATCCCCCCCCCCCCCCGGAAGACTACTGAAGCTTCATATTTCTTCCTTCTGGAGCCATATTCTTCTTCCTCCTTGCTGGAGTTGGAGCCAATCACGGCGCGCAATGTATTCTATTAATACAAAGCCTGCTTTGATTGGCAGAGGCTGTAACATCAGCCCGCGCCTCTGACTCTCAAAGCCAATCCGAGCAGTCTACTGTATGTAGCCTGCTCAAATTGGCAGAGGTTGTTACTCCAATCCGAGCAGGCTCTGTATTCATTTGAATACATCGCTCACTGGGATTGGCTAAGCGGTATATACTGTATGTAGCCGAAGCTACATACAGTATTACCGCGCATCTGAGCAGCTGACCTGGCGTATAAGACGACCCCTGCTTTTTGGCCATTTTTTTGTAAAAGGTAGTCTTATACGCCAGCAAATACAATATTCTTTGTTTTATTTGTATCAGTCACGGGTTATATGTACTAAACACACTATATAATAAGAATACACCCTAGCTTGTCATATATGTTGCTGATGCTGTTTTTTTTTTTTCTGTAACTTTGTTCCCCCTTTTTTTTTCTCAATAAAATCTTTATGAACAAAGAAAATATGTAGCGCTTAAACATATATAGAATAAAAAAACAAATAGTGTAAGCTAAAACTTAAAGCGGATCTCCACCCTAAAGTTGTTTGTTTGTTTGTTTGTTTTTATTTCTTAATTACTCGCTTTACAACAAATTTAATGGTTTCGTTGCGAGGCCATCAGAAACAAAATCAACATAGTTCAGACATATAGGTACACAAAAACATAGAAAATCTAAAACATGATTAAAAGGAGGAAAAAAATTTGTCACATTGAGTCCATTAATATACATTTAGGTTAATTAACTTTTCATTCATCTAGGGCATCCATATCTAAAATAGTTCATTTTTAGAGTTAGATTACCAAATTCACATACCAAATATCACTGACTACATTTTTCTATATACAGTACTCAATCAAACTACATAATCTAATCAGATCCAGGGTTGCGTAGGTGACCTTTCATCATTTTTTTGAATTGGTTAAAAGTTTTTGCCCTTCTAATATCAATCGGCAGAGCATTCCATTGCACCGCCGCTTGGTATGAGAATGAGCGACCACCAATTCGGATATTCTTTATTTTTGGGATGTTTACGCGATAATATCCATCTTCGCGTAACTGTCGCGTTGGAACATGTTTGACAACCTTATCCATTATATATTTTGGTGTCATAGCATTAAATGTTTTATACATTAAACATGCTATTTTTAATTTAATGCGTTTATCGACAGTTAACCACCCCAGACTGTTTAATTGTTCTGATGTTGGATCTCTTTTTCTCAGTCCAGTTGCAATACGAACTGCAAAATTTTGTAATTTTTGTAGTTTTTGTATATATGTTCCCGGGATGCCCACTAGAAGTGCATTACCATAGTCTAAATGAGGAAAGACCAGGGCAGCAATAACTTTAGGGCGATCCATAGGAGCTAAATACACAAGGATCCTACGTAGTACTTTTAATTTGTACATAACAGTCTTGGTGACTTGATTAATGTGTGGCAAAAATAGCAGATCCTCATCTATATAAAATCCCAGATTTTTAACCACTTTACTGCAGCCTGGACCATTACCATCCATGTCTTGCCATGGCAGTGTCCAATTTTGAGGTATCTCGCTTACGGAACTCCTGACCACGAGTACTTCAGTTTTTAATTTGTTTAACGCCAGATAGTTTTCTCCCATCCAACGTTCCACTCCTTTTAGGCAATCAGTAAGTTTTTTTTGTGGCTGTATCAAGTGATCCCGCTCCCACCCTCAAATAGAGCTGGGTGTCATCAGCGTAATTCTGACACTGCAGACCATGGGACCGAATAAGGGCCAAGAGGGGGCGCACGTAAGTGTTAAATATCAACGGGGAAAGGGGGGACCCCTGGGGAACTCCACACTCAACAGGTCGACTTTCGGAGAAGTGGCTCCCCAGGCGTACCCTCTGACTTCTGCCCTCCAAAAAAGATGAAAACCATCTGAGGGCAGTTCCCTTTACATGCGCAACCTCCCGCAGCCGCTGTAAAACGATCCCATGGTCCACAGTGTCAAAAGCCGCCGAGAGGTCCAGCATTACTAGGATGGAATCTTGGTTGTTATCTTTAGCCATCAGCAAGGAATCCGTGACATCGATTAATGTAGTCTCGGTTCCGTGCCGTGGTCTAAAGCCAGATTGTTTCACATCCAGCAATGCCTGCTCCTCGACAAACTGTTGAAGCTGGGTGCGTGCATCACCTTCATAGAGTCTAGCCAGATAATGTAGGCCTGCTATAGGTCGATGGTTATTTTTATCGTTTATATCACCCTCTCTCTTCTTGACTACCGGAGTAATCAATGATGATTTAAACATAGTAGGATATGAGCCTTCTAGATATGAAGTATTGAATAGGTCAGCCAAGACCAATGCTATTTCTTCACTGCATGCCTTTATCAGTTTGCCTGGGCAGCAGTCAGTAACAGGAGAGTTAGTATTAGCTGTTCTCATTGCTTTAATGATTTCAGCTGCACTAATTAATTTAAAATCTTGAAACCAAACCTTAATCGGTGGTTCCAAGGATTTTTTATTTATATTGCATTTTTCTTTTGGGTATCTATCCCTTCCTTTCTTTAACTTTGTATGAATATCCGCAATTTTATTATGAAAGTGAGCGGCTAATTCATTTACAAAAATATGGGGGTTAGTAATTTGGAAGTTCAGTACATCAGGTTTAGCCAACTGCCTAACCACCCTAAATAATTCCTTGGATTGGTTTAATGCATCTAATAAGCTTTCAGAAATAAAGGATTTTTTAGCATTATAGATTGATTTTTTATAATTCCGGTTATGGAACTTCCATTGATTTTTGTCGTAATTGGAATTTGTCTTCCTCCATTGTCTTTCTAATGCTCGTCCACGTTTTTTCATTATGTTAAGTGCTTCATTAAACCATTTATTTTGTTTCTTAATTTCGTTTTTAATTTTTTTGTCCTTTAATGGAGCAACTTGCTCCAAATTGGTTTCAAGCCACTTATCAATAATTGTCATCTTTTGGTCAACATTCAATTTAGTTAGATTAGGTTGAGTAATATGTAGTAACTGCTTAAATTTTTCTATAGGAAAATTTACATATGATCTAACTTTAATGGTTTGATTGCTTTGTTTACTATCAGAAATACCATTATCATCTAGATGAATTTCAAACAAGACTGCATTGTGGTCTGACCACAGTACTTCAAGTTCCCCCTTTTTTTTTCTCAATAAAATCTTTATGAACAAAGAAAATATGTAGCGCTTAAACATATATAGAATAAAAAAACAAATAGTGTAAGCTAAAACTTAAAGCGGATCTCCACCCTAAAGTGAAGATCCGCTGATCGGAACCCTCCCCCCCCCCCTCCGGTGTCACATTTGACACCTTTCAGGGGGGAGGGGGGTGCAGATACCTGTCTAAAGACAGGTATCCGCACCCACTTCCGGCCCGCAGTCTCGGGCAAAAGACGGGCTTTTCCCGTTGTGTGCTGGGAACTCTCAGCTCCCAGCACACAGCGGGAGCCAATCGCGGGCGCAGTGTGACTCGCGCATGCGCCGTAGGGAACCGGGCAGTGAAGCCGGAGCGCTTCACTTCCTGGTTCCCTCGCCGTGGATGGAGGGGGGAGCAGCAGGGTGATGAGCGATCGCTCATCCTCTGCTGCGGACGCCGCTGGACTCCAGGACAGGTAAGTGTCCTAATATTAAAAGTCAGCAGCTGCAGTATTTGTTGCTGCTGGCTTTTAATATTTATTTAAGGTGAACCATCCGCTTTAAACACCATAGGTGCACTTGAAGTGTCCTTTGAAGTGATATAAAGTCCACAGGGGTCAATACAGTGACTTGAGTGAGAGTGATCCACCACCGTAGGATAAGTTGAAGAGGCTTACCAGATGAATAGTGACCACACTAGGTGTACACCTATTGGTCAACTATAGCTTAGAGTTAGACGCTGTTCTCAAAAGGACTCGGAAGAGGTGAGTAACAAAGGTGGCCGATCGTTTGAAGAATCAGACTTAAAGTTTTTCCCTCCTCTTCACAATGTATTCAGCCAGAGACATGACTCGGAAAGCCCAATGGCAAAGAAAATAGAGCAAACATAGCGTAACTCTGATAAAGTTTTACTTGAATAAACAAAAAATAGTACACTCACATTTGATATGAACAAAGAAAATAGAGCAAACATAGCGTAACTCTGATAAAAAAGTTTTACTTGAATAAACAAAAAATAGTACACTCACATTTGATATGAACAATCATGGGCGTATAAAATGTACAGGCAGTAGGGTCAATCGCTTCCCGACGCGTTTCGTTTCACAAACATCCCCATGAAGATGTTTGTGAAACGAAACGCGTCGGGAAGCGATTGACCCTACTGCCTGTACATTTTATACGCCCATGATTGTTCATATCAAATGTGAGTGTACTATTTTTTGTTTATTCAAGTAAAACTTTTTTATCAGAGTTACGCTATGTTTGCTCTATTTTCTTTGCCATTGGGCTTTCCGAGTCATGTCTCTGGCTGAATACATTGTGAAGAGGAGGGAAAAACTTTAAGTCTGATTCTTCAAACGATCGGCCACCTTTGTTACTCACCTCTTCCGAGTCCTTTTGAGGACAGCGTCTAACTCTAAGCTATAGTTGACCAATAGGTGTACACCTAGTGTGGTCACTATTCATCTGGTAAGCCTCTTCAACTTATCCTACGGTGGTGGATCACTCTCACTCAAGTCACTGTATTGACCCCTGTGGACTTTATATCACTTCAAAGGACACTTCAAGTGCACCTATGGTGTTTAAGTTTTAGCTTACACTATTTGTTTTTTTATTCTATATATGTTTAAGCGCTACATATTTTCTTTGTTTATATTGTGTTTTGCTAAATTGATCACTTAGTTATGTTGGCTGCTTTAGTGTTTTAGTAGCGCGGTGAGTGTACATACCTAGGTATATACCAATTTTTCTTAATAAAATCTTTATGGATGAACAAAAATAAGAATACACCTGTCTCCTCTCTGGGGAATGATTTTGCACATCTTTGGCAACAGGTATCAGATCTTCTCAGCTTTAAAGCTAAAGCGGCATTGCAATCCTGTAGGAAACTATTATATGAATCCGGCGACAAATGTGGGAAATTACTAGCCAGGACCCTTGGGGAATCATGTACGGGTTTGTACATAACACATATAAAGGGGAGCGAGGCGCGAATAGTCTTTCAGCCAAAAGCTATTATGGAAAATGTGATTCCTCTTTATATAATCTTTCATTGTTTTGTCCTCTTTTCAATGGAAAAATATCAGTTTCCTCATCTCCCTTCTCCGGTCACTTGTGATCTTACCATTACCATGAAGGAACTACACACAGCAGTAAAGGCTGATTTACTATACAGTATTACATGACTCTTTTACCCATACTGTATATGAATAAACTGTTTAATGCTTTGGGATGTCCACTTCAATCCCCCCTGGCTGCAATTTTGATACATGTATCAGTCATTCCAAAAAAGGGGAAAGATCCATCTGACTGTGGTAGTTATTGACCAACCTCTTTACTTTTAAAGTGGATGTTGCAATATAGAGTATAATAATTCCTATCATCTGTGCCCAGTCTTGCCACGAAGAGTTAATCCAGCTCTGAGCAATCCTCTTCTTTTTTCTTTTTTTTTTGTGAGCTAAACAGGAGAAAACCTTAGTCCGTTCCGCCCCCTTGCTGTGAGTGACAGGTTATTTACATGTCTCATGCACTAGCTTGGAGACGGGCATTATTTTTTAATTCCCACCCCCACACCTTTTCTGAAGTCATGTGGTTACTTTTCTGGATTTTGACTGGATGTTAGTGATCATAGCAGAATTAAAGCGGAGTTCCACCCTTAAAACCACTTGGTTTCATCCCATCCAGCATACTGGCGTCAGCGCCAGTATGCTGTTTTTTTTTTTCTGTAATGCATGTACTTACTTTATAATAAATCATTTAATTCCGTGCGCACCGCAGTATGTCGCCGCTATAAGGCGTCACGCCTTCCGGAAACAGCCTTCTCGGCGCCTGCGCACAGACCCAGGAGCTGACTGCGCAGGCGCCGTATATAGCCGTGTCACGCCCTCCGAAAAAACCCGAACTAGGACCGGCTATTTACGGCGCCTGCACAGTCAGCTCCTGGGTCTGTGCGCAGGCGCCGAGAAGAGCCGAACGCTAATCGGCTGTTTCCGGAAGGCGTGACGCCTTATAGCGGCGACATACCGCGGTGCGCACGGAATTAAATGATTTATTATAAAGTAAGTACATGCATTAAAAAAAAAAAACAGCATACTGGCGCTGACGCCAGTATGCTGGATGGGATGAAACCAAGTGGTTTTAAGGGTGGAACTCCGCTTTAAGTGTAAGAAATACACAGGAGAAAATGCATGCTGACAATGGGAGTGTAGAGGTGGACGGGGAGTCTACTGACATCACGACTCCACCCACTGAGCTCCAGACAACATCAGGTTGGCCCCTTTTGCAGGTATAGCTATGTAAAACCTTTAAAAATGTATACTGTTTAAAATTCAATAATACACTGTCTCACCCTGCTCAGTTTTCTTATATTGACCTCAGAGCCACTAGAGGCCAATCTACTGACAGCCTAAAGATTTACTGCTGCTCGGAGGCTTTGGGCTTCAGCAAAATGGCGGCCTCCAGCAAGAAGAGACCGGAAAAATGCTGGAGGCAATTTGCAGCACATACTAATTTTGGTTGCAAAATTATTAATGTGGAATGTATGTTCATTGCTAAAGAACATTATTCCTTATCAAGTTGTTATGGGTTAAGTTTAAAATTGAGAAGAAAAAAACGTGTGTCCAATATTTGGTGTTTGTTTCTGGCTCCAGCAGCTGCTCTGACACTTCACTGGTTACAGTAAATCCTAATATGACATGGGCATGCATTATGTATGGGGAAAGTAACCAGCTCATTTCGCAACTGTAAAGTAATATGTTCTTGCTGCCAATTTTCTTACAAAATGCACCTCTTGGCTTGCCTTAGCTTGTTGGTTCTTCAACATTGTAAGTCAGAATGGAGAACAAGTGCATATTCATTTATAGTGTTGTAGATCACGTACTATATGTGCCTAAATAATAGACCGATTGCTAATCTACCACCCTACCTTTACCTCCCGTCTGCAGACAAGAAGAGGGGAGGGGATAGTAACTGTAATGGGGAAATTTTTTTATCTTTTTTTTTTTTTTTTTTACATTTTAAAGGAGTTGTAAAGGATTTTTTTTCATAATGAGCATCTTTTACCAGCAGACATTCCTCTTTTCACCTCCATTGTTCGTTTTTGCTCAGAAGTTGCTCTATTTCTTCTCTGTTCTGTTCACTTCCTGCTTGTCTGATTTTACTGACCACCGTGAAGGGAGACTTTACTGCGGTGGTCAGTGACGTGCTCGCCCCCTCCTGGGAACTACATCTGTGTGGCAGGACGCTCTCTACATGTTGGACTTCAAGGAGGTGTGAATTACTGGGCATGCCGCAATGCATACTGGGAAATGTAGTTTTTACATAAACGAGCGCCCCAAACCAGGAAGTGAATGAAAGAACGGAAGCTAGAACGCTGGAGGTGATATAGATGAAGGAATTTAATAGGTATTTACTCGTTTTTTAACAGAATCATTACACTATTCTGTCTGTCTACATTGCAGACATTCATTTTAGGCAAAACATATTTTTCCTTTACAACTCCTTTTTAATGCTGTGAATAAATTCAGGTAAAAAAAGTATTACTTTAAAGCTTATCTATACCCAGAAATGTAATTTATCGCACTCCATTTTTTATTTTATTCAGACTTTTTACCTTTTTATTTTTAACTGACATTGCAAATACATTTTATAACATTTGGGGCATGGCATCCATATATTCTGTATACTATATGTAATAAACTGCATAGATCCGATTCCTCCAAAAGATATCCTACCTGTTCATCAAAAACTGCCCTCCCTGTATTGGTTCTGTGGCTCTGTACAGCACAGGCAGGAAACAGCATGCAAAAACAAAACTAGAACTGTAGGCATATTATATGATTGATTTTTATCTATTTGATTCCTTTAAAAAATGATTAAAGTTAAATATTATGTCTCTATACCCTGTAAACAGTCATTTCAGCAAAAACATTTTTTCCTTTTACAACTCCTTTAAGTTCACACTAATGCGATAAGGGAAACGCCCCGATCTGTGTGCATTTTCCATGTGTATTTGCCTTTGCAAAGCGCTACGGGTGTCAAAACAAGGTTACTGACACCCCTGATGCAGTGCGTTTGCTTGTACCGGATCAAATGGCACAAAACGACCACGCGACCCGGTTGCGGTGTGGCTCCAAAAAAAAGGTGCATGCATGCCTTTGGTGTGATGCGATTTGAGCCCATTCAAAAGTAATTAGCTCAAACCGCACCGCACTGAATCACATTTGTGCATTGCACTGGAATATACTGTTCATAGTGTGAACCGAGGACAAGCGCCTCCACTGGAGATGATTCTGAATGGAGTAAACAAATGCCACTAATCCCAAATCCATAGTTGCATATATCTATTTATTTCACAG